>DWTO01000004.1:0-44537 GCA_018244755.1 Jemadia pseudognetus
AACAAATCACTTTGCCGCAGTCAGTCCCGTAGTCCCGAGCCAGTCCAAGTTAAGGCCGCCGTCATGCACTATGTTGCGCTTTTATGAATAAGCGGTTGAAAAGGAAATGACTTATGTAGTAAATATGTATACGTGTTCTATGTTCATCTATTGACAATGTCGGTTATTTTCCTGTGTAAAGTAGTGACTGCCTCGTTGATCGAGTGCGTACAAGCGCGACTACTGATCGAGAGGTCCTGAGTTCGATTCCCAGGTCGAGTACCTTGAGGTTTTTCTAGCTTTAAAATTCCTAAGGGGCCGTCCATTAATTAGGTACATAAGGCAATGTTTAAAAATTTTTCGACCCCCTCTACCCCTCTGGTGAGATTTCGTCAGTTTGTTTCAATTCCCCCCCCCTCCCCTCATCCGCCAATCACACGTGAAATTTTTTAAAATATGATTTTTGTGCCAAGCGTATGCCAATAGGCTCACCACCCGTTACAGAGTGGGGCCAACATAAATAATAACATCGAACAGTAGAATAACGGTGCATTGTTAGAGAATGTTAATTAGCGAATGTTAAGAGTAAGTTAATAGTTCATGCTATAATTAATAACGTTTACATGCAATTTTTTTAATTTTTATAACTTCAATTATAAATGCTAATGTCCTTAATTTACATTTTATAGCAACCCTATACCACAGACTTAAAAATTAACCCTCTTCGTTATTATTGTAATGAAATATTGATTAAGCTTTTAATTAATGAGCGTTTAAGGTTATAAAGATAGAGATCTCGTCAGAACAATAACAAATGTGCCACGGTTAAAGCTGCCAAGAGATTATTACTCATTCCAGTATTTGCCATTTAAAATCAAACAAATAAATTTTAAAGTATCTGGTTGTATTTAAATCATAATAACATAACTGTTTTTTTAACAAAAAGTAACCATGTAAATATAATGTTTAAATTTATTTCTGCCCATAATCCCCCCGTTGGGCATGTGGGCAGCACGGCCTTTCGCGCTGCCTGCGCTGTGGCGCGTGCTTGTCTGGGGCATGCAGCCGTACCTAGGCAGGCCGCGTCATACATATTATAATTACATATTATGAAATAAAAAAAGTTGCTATACAACTAGGTAATTTAATATCTTTTCTTTTCTTTTTAATTTTTTTTCAGCTGTTGTAAGTGATTCCATTCATTTATTTTAATTCGGACCGTCGGAGTGTAATGAAATGTTTTGCGTTCATTTTAAATTGGTTTTACAACTGAAACATCGGGGATCTACTGCGTTAAATAACGAAATACCTTTCTCGTTCTTGTTAAAACGTAGACATATACATATATTACAGATTTATAAATGGTACGTTACCAATACCTAAAGTGACAGAAACAGTGCAATAACGAAATTTAATTATTAGAAATCTTTAATAGTAATATTTTGAATAGAATTGGAACATAAAGAAAAAGTTCTTTTTACATAGATGTGGGTAGTTTAATCAAAAAAACTGAATGTATTTTTGGCAAGCTAACTACTACGGATGGAAGTCCCACGCTGCATGGACTGCAGTATGTAGTACCTAGGTACCTACTGCTCGTACTTAGGATTATGCACTGTTCTTAAACTGCATTGCTGAGCTGTCTTTTTGAATGCACCGAGACTCTATGTTTCATTGAGTTCATTGACATTTTCTATACCTAATACATATAATGAAATAAATTTTCATATGTAAAATGATTAGGCTAATTAAAAAAATTTTGAACCTAATATCTCGTTGAACACGTTTTATTATCGCACGTGAATTGATGATTGAGTAATACCTTATGTAGACTTGTACCTCTAACTGTACATACACATTTACGCTCCGGACTTCCGTGTGAATCTCGCAGGGAAGCCTTTTACCCCTCAGTTACCGGTTTTAAATGAGTGAATGTTTAATATATATGTTTTAATTACGCCTTGAATGGAAAGAATATATTATTATATTGTGTAATAACACTAATATCCTCTGAGACCAGTGAAGTCTACCGACCCGCACTTGACCAGCGTAACACCCCAACCTTACCCCGTCTCATTTTGAGGGGAGCACCGTATCTAACAGCGGAACGATAAAAGGGTTGATGTTGGATAATTTTAATTGTTCGATCATGTAATAATGTCAATTATAGTAATTATATTCAGTCGTTCAATTTATTATATAGTAAAACATTTTACGAATCCGACGCAAAACATGAAACTAAATATTTGAATGCACTCGTAACGTTCAAAATACACGCGTTAGATTGTGTGAATCGTCTGTTTGCTGTAGTTACACGTTTTTTTAACAGCAAATAGCGCCGTTTGCCTGATATCTTACCTGGTGGTAAACGATATGTAGTCTAGCACGGAGCAAGCCTGCCTGGAAAGTGTCTATTCACTCTTGACGAATAGTGTTACCGAATGCTTCTATTATATTCTCTTAATAAATAAATTCAATGGGTACCTTCAAAACGGCGGTTTCGAAAGATACGCGGTTAAGCGTTTTATTTACATTTCTTTAGCATATCAAACAGATGTATAAACAAAAGAAAACATTGAATAACAGATCAAGAATAGAAATCCATAAAATATTGATTATTCCATTTTCTATTACAATGCCAATTTTATAGTGTGATTTCTTTTTCAAGTGATGTACGGGCTTGCTTTTATATTTAAAACTGAATAGTAAAAGTGATCAACACTTTATTTATTCCAGAAAGTTCTTCTGCGTCTATTAGAATCAAGTTCAAGATATCATTAGTGTATTGAAGTACAGTGCTGGACAAAGGCATCCCCTGAGCGTTTATGCCCATAATCCCCGCGTTGGGCAAGCGGGATCATAACCAAATTGTATTATTATGAAGTGCTTGTGTTTTACAATAGGCTGGCGTTGAGGCGATCTCGTTTGATGGAAAGTGTAGATGCGTCTCAACATTTTACGACACACTAAATCTTAATTTAATTTCATCAACTTAATTTCATTGCAAAAAAATAATTTCGCGTCTGTCATGAAATAGTTGCACGCTATAACGCGCGGCCTTGAAAATTGATACAACGTTATCACAAACGAAATGTAGGTACCTACGCGATGGTCGTTCGCGTACAGTTGTGCGAAAGATGTACGCGGAGATAGCGGCGGCTATCAGCTTTCACTATCTGCATTAATTGTTATCGCCCGATGCTATAATAACATGCAATCGGTCACAAGGTCTCGCATTTTACGTGCCCACATGAAACGTTTCGTATATTTAAAGAAATATACTTTTGACAAGGCTTCGTTGACATCGTAATTGTTTTGTTGTAGATAAAATTTGATCATATATCATAATCGGATCAATATGACGTTAGTTTTATATGCGCATGAGGAAAATTGAAATATTTAGTTTATGAAAGTAGACATTTGTTTGAAATATACTTAATGTGTCTTTTTATTATTGCCATTACGACACTAGCATTACGGTGTACGCAGAGAACACTGAATACCAAACATTTCTATCATTATCTATCATATACCTACTTGACGTAGTTCTATTTTAATAATTATACCCTCAGGCCGGTTTCTTATTCTGTAACTACTGTTACTGTTATTAATAAGCAAAGATAGCTGTTTGAAACGCGACCATTTGCATCTCCACTAACAATAAGATCTAAGAATTAAAAGTATACCTTCAATCAGCTCTGTTAGACTCGTTTCAAAGACCTCGCGCGCTGTTCAATTGCAATTAAATGGTCGACCTCCAATAGCAAATCGTGATGATTTCCTAGCTTCGGTTATGAAGAACAAATTGATTCTACAAATTCTTGTGTAAAAGTAAACAGTAAACTCATTTCGAAGCATCCATCGGGAATAGTTTTAAAACTTTTACACATCCAAGGCACAAGGATTAAACATTTAAAACTTTGTAAACGCTGGCAACAAAAATAACTTAAATAACCCTTGGCGGGCAAGGGCGTGGGCTATAAAAAGTTAACTAAAACAACAATCAGTGAACCGCGGCCCCTTGCGTTTTCCCCTCTTCAAATTTAACATCGTTAATATATGCGATGCATAGATCGAAAGCTTCAACGCTAACGGCAGGCAATATATTATTGCTATCTGCTTTTTCTAACTATAAACGTATATTTCAATCAAAGAAAGCGCTAAAACTAATGAAGCGCTGCAATTGTGTTCTGTCGTCGAGCGATAAATATTGAATTCAAGCGCATAGCTAGTTTCTCTGTTTAGATAAACAAAAAGCACTAGATCTGCCCTTGTGATTGCAATGTGGAAGTCTCATTGTTAGTGAGTTTTACAACGTACACAAGCTTCCTGTTTGAGAGGCAATAGCGGCTACATTGTTGATTTTTATTGCATTCACAAATGTCAGATGAAGTGTCGTAAAAGAATGGCAAAGCGCAAAGCAACCACAGTGTATGCAGTACGAATACATTATAATAGTCACATTTCAATTGATTTCCAGCGGCTTCGATTGGAACGTATTCTTAAATAATAGACAATAATATAATACAAAATTAAACGATTACATTTATAAATATTATTATTACTCTATAAAGGCAAATCATGAGCGATGGAAGCATAGATAAATTTTTAAATAATGTTTTTTTTATCATAGGCTATAAAAGCGATACAGATAACGAACATCGTTTGCCACTTCCTATGCGTTACGGATGAGATCTGCGGAGGAACGAGTGTTCTGGCACATCTTGGAAAAGGCCTATGTCCAGCAGTGGGACGGTAAAGGCTGTTGTGATGACGTTGATGTTGCGTTATAGAAGTCATGTAGTTAATAATGAAATAGATACGTATATCAAAGGCGTTCAACGTGCTATGGAGCGAGCTATGCTCGGAGTTTCTCTGAAGGATAGGATCAGAAAAGTCATTACATTACGTAAACGAAAAGTTATATTGTTTCTAGATACTACTATACGCTCGAACATGAACTCCAAAACGTGAAATATAATATTATTACAACATTCAAGTCACAGATCAACATTCTCCTAAGGTTCCCACATAGATTATTCTGTTATCACAATACGTAAACCCACTCGTTAGCATAATGTTAATTATAATGTATTAACGTCATCACAATTACAATTGAGCGTACACATTATTTTACTCACATATTTCTATGTATGTGTACTATGACGAAAATACATTTATATTCTCCGAGACGGCCTGGGTCAGCTTTGCGAAAAAGTGTAGTGGATGTAGAAAAAGCGCGTCCTGTTTTTGTATGGACGGAGACATTTGGCGTTCGGTGTTCTATGCTTAAGTCGTAAGGGACCTGGCGTGAGAAAACCTACAATAATATGATTATGCCGTAAGACATCGCATCCAAGTCGCAATGATGCACCGTCATTGAGTATCATAGCTAATTATAACGACCTCGGTAAGGCAGTTAGTAGCTGATGGATGAGATTAGCGAAGGACAGGGTATGACACACCTGAGAGGCCAGACTGGAGCAGTTACGATTCTGATATGACGATGGACGGAATATGTGTTGATTAGAAACGCCTTACACTTATGTTTTACTCGCTTCACAGTAATAGGTTTCTGTTGATACTTGAGAGAATAAAAGTTGGTGTCTAGGTATTTAAGGACGCCGAGCTCGCGTGTAGGCTCAATATCGCCCCGAGCAAGGTAACAAATATTGGAAAGAGCTCGTGCTTGGGGGCCGCCGGAGCGATCATTTCAAGTGACACAATACTCGGTTATTTCTATGTCTATATAGGTTTTGGTTGCTGGAAAGTTGAAAAGAATGAACTAAAGCTAAAAAAGGAAATTTAAACTTAGAAAATTTATAATTCTACAGTGACTTATTCACTCTATAATGATTCGGTGCTCTCTGCCTAGCCCGTAAGCGATCTGGCCGAGTGTCTCCATCCACACAGACTTGATGTAGGTACTCATCTACATTCATCAGTGTCATCAAACGCACGCCGGTTTCGGAAAGGTCACAATTCCTGCAACTGGCCAGGAACACTTTCTATTGCGAGTGAAAACGTCTTGTACATATGTTATTTTAATCCTATTCATGTTGTCGTTGTCTTATCGCATAAGTAGAGTTATCTTTATTGATTCCCCTTATCTACGCTTTCCAACGCTTCCAAGTCTAGCCAGCTGATTGCAGATAAAAGTCAATCACATAAATTTGCCGAATTGATTATTATTATTGTATGTACTCGTATAAATTGCATATTATAATTGTTTTTTTTTATTACCCATGAACATTTCCGACATAACAAATCATTGTCCAAAATGGCGCGCTTTTCACCATTGACAAACAAATAAAAATTGAAAATAGTAATAATGTAAGGATAAGTACCTACCTACTTTAGGTTAATAAATAACGATACAGTTATTATTTCTGCCTACCCCGTAAGAGAACTGTTATGTCGATATAATAATAATAATTGTACTCAAACGATGCATAAAATCCTAGATATAAAATTTATCCAAATAAAAAATTGAAAGTGATATTTAACAACCATTTATCTTCTGAAGACGTTTAAAAACGCGGAGAGTTTTGTTTGATGTTTTATCTGCGAACTCGATAAAGCTCGGGCGCCACCGGCGATGCTGAATTATTTATCGCCACGACATCGCCTTGCACCGATACGCATCCATCGAGGTCCCATCAAAACAAAGTCGCTCTGACATTTATTTTCAATGAGACCAATTTGTTGGGATACAGATTTGTGATTCCTTATCGAGTCTCGCTCTCCACTTCGGTATGTTGTAATGGTGTTATTATTTGTGTTGTTTTAGCTTTTATCAGTTTATTTCTTTAACCATTTAGCTTCTATTTACGATTTTCTAACACTAGTTTTTTAAGGCCTGAAACACATACTAATGTGAAATCTTGTGCATTTGCTAAAGTCCATACTTTGATTACATACAATTTGATGACAATTAAATACTATTTTTAATTTTAATAGCATCTATCGTGTAAAGAAAATATAAAACAACATTCAGAGATATAAACGTAATTCCCAATTCCAATACCTAGATAATTAGATTAAGAGGCAGATGGAACGATTGATATAATATTTTCAGTTTTATTTTTTACATATGTACCAAAAATGTGACTACAGAAAAAAAAATTAAATCAATCTGTTCTATTCCACATTTAAAACTTCGAAGTTCAGAAGTTTAATATCGAATTCCAAATATGAATGATTCAAAGGAAGGTTTAAAAAATTTAAAAATTACGTCAATTTTGTCAACGTGTTAATGTTATAATATTCTCGTACTTTTATATTTACTTACGTCTCGACATTGAATAAATATGGGGTGAAAGGGTGTTTATTTTACATAAAATCAAATGGGTAAAAGCAATCCGGTGGCACTGAATTATTAATGGCGTCGAAAACAGCCTGTTCCGACACACGCTCATTGACACGTCGTCAAAACATGCTTTGTCACTCGTAATGACAACTTATTATGTTTAAACAGCGACGTAGTTCGCTTTTACGTAATAGAAATTTGATTGCAAATGTTTCGTTTATTATTTACGTTAATCCTAATAACAGCTACTTGTAACATATTCATTGCATTTGCATTTTTAAAAACAATAATATTGAACAAAATAATAAAATTAGACTAATATAACTACAGAGTTATCTGATCTCTAAGTAGGCAGAGGCTGTGCTATAGTAACGAGGAGGCTGATGTACTACATATATAAATATACACTTATATTTAGGTACTGTTTAACTTGACTTTGTAGGAAACATATTCATAATATACGTTGATAATTTCAATAGGACTTACCGATATTATTTGCAACAGGGAAAACCGATATTTACGATGTTTTCATACTTTATCGCGGTTCTTTTATCTTATAATATATATACGCTTTCCAAATTGGATGTCTTATAAATCTGCTAAGGCGTAGATAACGGCACCACAGCTATTTAAAAACTTCGATAAAATATTATAGAACACTTTTGTTTTGTTGACTTGTGATTAGTTGTTTTAAAGTTCGTCGGCGCATTCCTGTGGTAGTTGCGTGTAAAAAGAATACTTCAGTTAAATAAATAAATAACGCCTGTAATCCCCAAAAAGGTTGGCAGAGGAGTGTAGTACACTCCCACGTTTTACCAGTTACGTTTACGTCGCACTATGGAATGGTGGTGAGCCTACTCGCCACCAAGCCACCAATGGACTCAACGTGCGCCAACATCATTACATAATTAGTTATGAGAAACAAAACGTTTAAAAATTCCTAACAGAAACACACACACACACAAACAAATCTGTTTATTTATTTCCCGAACCCGATGCGAACCGATTATCGTGTTTCCGTTATTCTTTTTATCGCGGCACCGTTTAGGATAACAGTTTACGTTATAGATGCCAAATCGATTCCAGCCATCATCAGCTTACGCAACGTCCCACACGACTTGGCGCTGGCGTCGCACACCTGTCCCACACCTCCGACACTCTGTCCTCACACCGCGTATTGCTATTCACTGTCGTGATCATTATGCTTGTATTAATGATGGCTGCGCTTACGGTGTTTAATTAGTACAGAGAGTTGATCATCAAAATGAAGCGATTACAACTCTTGCGATGTATAGGCCTTAGTTCTTTCTTCTTTTTATTCGTATACCCTACTCTTGGCGGAGCAGTCGTCAGGCATGATGATTGGAGACGTACATCACTACAGCTCTCCATCTGTCTTGAACCGATGCTTGGCGGAAGACCTCATTAACAGACACGTTGGTCAGGGCTTTAAATGGGTCGGTCCAGCGAAGTTCTCCTTCCCTGTAATGGACAGTAATATTTAATCTTTAAAAGTACATACTTTATAAAGAGCTGGGCATCAGGATATAAACCCAAGAAACCCTGCAATGGGTGGCTGAGTGCTAAACCACAAGACGACCACTGCTTGATTAATTTATATTTTGTATATAAATATAATGTGAACTATTTGTTGCAGGTAAGCCGACTGAGCCGTGCAATTTGTGTGATCCCATGCTCCATGTTCCGTTTGGTAAGTTGCGATGTACTGCTATAGTTACCTGTCAGATTATTATTAACATTTCCAGCAGACCGGCGCGCGGTCAAATGCAAGCCTATTTTAATAAACGCACCCGTTCTCAATCTCATAATCAAAAGTTCAAATACGAATTATTACAATTACTCGTGACTGGGCTGAAGGGAGTTTTATGAACATAATCGCATTAACCGTGTTTTTTGCCTTCGTCCAATTGAATCCCCGCCGCGGTGATCGAGCAAGAACAGTGGGTAGAGTGGGCAGAGTGGGTCAACGGGTCGTTCCGTCCCGCCGAGCCCGCATCTCACCTACTCCCTTCTCCTGTCCGTATTAATAAAACTGTATTCTGTTTGCGTGCATACCATCACGTTTTTACTTCCCCCAGCAAGTGCAGATAGACAAAAATATTATTTTCTGTTTTATACTAAACGCATTTATTAATTTGATACCTAATACAAATAACTTTGTCATCAAAACTTTAAGTACGCCAAAGTATCGTCCTCATAATTAGAAGCCTGTTTCCGTCCACTGCTGAACATAGGTCATCGCTAAAATCTATTTATATTATTTTTTATGTAAGCTATAGTAAATTGTACATTAATACACGTTATCTTAAAATGTTTCATTGCTGTACCAAAACATATATCTAATATGCACTGAAGTTATTTTGCTACGTTCAGATCGCAGTCGTATCCCTGAAAAGGCAAAACCAATAAATATTTCATTGCGATTTTATAGTGAAATTTTATTTCAGTTTCAGAACAATATTTATAAAGCGCCAGATACTTTCAATAGTGAAGCTGAAATAATTTATGTTAGTCCATTGTTCCGCGAACTCCACGTATTTATATTTAATGCGCAAGTTCAGATCGGCCGGCGCTCAGTAACTTCCCTTGCAACTGTTTACACGTTGCGTTTGTATGTAAACTAAACATCAACAAACAAACACTAAGGGCGCTGCGAACTAAAGCTAACAGTGCTGTTAGTTAGCGGTTCCATTTACTTCGTTACACTTTACTTCGTTTCACTTTACTTCGTTTCACTTTACTTCGTTTCACTTTACTTCGTTTCCCTTTACTTCGTTTCAATTTACGTCGTTTCATTTTACTTCGTTTCACTTTACTTCGTTTCACTTTAATTTGTTTCATTTTAATTCGTTTATTATTATTATTTTGGGTTCTTAGTATTTAACTTGGCTCACAGCGAGCAATGTATGTTAATAACGTAATATCGCGCCTGTAATTCTCGAATAGGTAAACAGGGGAGTGTAGTACACTCCCACGTTTCACCAGTTACGGTTACGGTTCACTGTGGAATAGGTGGTGAGTCTATTGCCATACACCGGGCACAAATCCGGACTCCGAACCACCATTAGAAAATGTAAGCTACAAAAATCCACTTCTTAAACCATAACTTCAATGTTCTCAGTTACGAATGTGATTTCCGATACCATTTTTTATATTATTTATATTTAGTTTATTAACCATAATACTTTCGATACGAGCAACGAAGTTGAGTTGGGACAAAAGTACGAGCAAACATAAATTACTAGCAATATATGTGTTGTACAAATTGTTAAATATAGCCTTAAATCAAATAACGCAATCATGTGTACTGACTGACCTTTAAGCTTCAACCCACCCCCGTTTTCTGACCTTTACACCGAACCGTCAAAGTTTACCATTCAAATCGCGTCACACGACAAGTTCCCACGCGCTGCGCGCCACTACGTCAATAAAAAGAGTTGTGTGTCATTCGGGCCCATCAAATAATTAATAAGTGATATTGTGTTGCCCGCATCGCGCACATAAATAATATTAACGAAGCCGATGCGTCAGCTCTACGCAACGTAATCTATTATTATATCAGTTAAATCTCACTAATGCTTACGCTGCAAGCTATTTTCAATCATGTTCCATTGTTATAAGATCTAGTACTGCTTGTACACTTATTGTTATCTCTCTATACAACAGTGGGTCTATTCGTGTTGCGAGCACCACTTTCTCGATTGATTGTCGATATAATTAGCTGAAGGGGATCTTCGCGCCTCTAGGGCCGACGTTTATTTAGCTCTTTGAAGGTGTTTGCGTATTTATAGAAATGTTCGCGGCGTTTATACGAACGTCTCGTTGTATTGGTAACATTTTATTATTTCAGTAAACATTGTTGTAAATAATCCCAGTAAGATATAAATTTAGATTTTAAAGCGATGATTTATGAGACCGCCATAATTGCTTTTATATTGAAGCTCATTGGTGTACGAATTTAGTTATTTCTGAACTCTTGTTAACGTTGACAACCCTATAGGAATCTATTCTTCGAACTGCTAATTGGCACCCACGCATTTTTTTAAATTGACTGACTAAGGCGGTGTCTTAATTCCGTGTCTAATAAATGGATCGTATATTACCGAGGATAAGCGTAAAAATCAAACAAATTGTCTATAAATTATAATTCAACATAACCCACTGGCGCATACTAACTATATGCTTTCTATCAGAACTTTCATGCATACTGCGTTAATACAAGATTTCTGAACGAAAATAATTAAAATGAAAGCAATATATCCACAATTGCTTTTAACTGTAACATTGTTGGCAAATGAATTCATCGGGTAATGTTGTTTCCAAACGACTTCTCGTTTCGGCTCGAAAAATTCAGATACATGGTTGCGAGTTAGGGATGTCATTGTTTGTTTGTCATTGTCATTTTTGTTTTATTAATTAATTTGTTTTAATTATTAATTTATTGTTTACTTTGTTACGAAATATCATAACAAAGTAAATATTCTTAAATTCAGCACTTGTTCGAACTATAACGAATTAATATATTGATTGATTTAAATTTTAAATTCTTGTTTCCATTATCAATGTCTAATTGGATAAAAATGTTACTACTGTCTGTCTATAGAAATATACAATTCTGTTCAAAAGTTTAATAATACCGTAACATAATCAGTTGGTGTTGCACTCCTATTTTTATCTCAGATCTAAAACCTTCTCCGGTCACAGGAAGTGTTTTTAACACCGAATGGCCGCTGTAAACATAATAATGTGAAGCTCAACGAATCTTGATCGTTTATTGTGGAATAGTATCCGATTTGCGTATTAATTATACAAACTTTTACTTGTGTATCGAATGACAAGATTCTTGGATGACGATCGTTTCTTTAATACAAAGTTGTGTTATTAAATACAAGAAAAGGTTATTAAAATTTTATAACTCGGCTATTACTGCGAAAACCCCACTCGATTATTCATGTTAAACCACAATGTGGCAATTAGTGTCTTGAGTTTAGTAAGGGCTTTCCCGAGATCCACAGTCTTTACGTGCTAAACATCACTACCGTACATTAGATAGTTGTTATCAAAACCTGAGATTAAGAGCGAAACGGAAATATTAATGGTATTTAAAAATTAACGCAAGCAAATATATATATATACATGTTATAATAGTTTTAATTTTCAACTCATTACTGTTATCAAATTAATATACAATTATACACATTAAAGACGATACACAACCTTGAAAAAGCACGAGCAGTTGTGAAATATCCGCGGTTATGTAACGCAAAAATAATTCGCAATATCTTCAACGGCTACGTACACACACATGCACACACACAACACACAGAACCGCGCGCTCGCGTACGAAAATGCAAATAAATGTGCAAGGTCGGTAGTTTGGGATATCGTGTTCGCTTCCTCGTATTTCGCGCGTCGTGATCTCAGAGCTGTGTTATCGTTGACCACATTATCAATGTCCGCGCTTGTGATAAAGCAAATACACACTTTGTACGAATAATCGTGCTAATTTCCGCGAAGGTCGCGCGGAGACCTTACGAAAAAGCAGCTTTGACCTCGCGGTTATCATCGGCGTGATATCGTGATACGCGCAGCAATTATTTTGACGGGAACCACGCGTATCACTCTTACTTTATCGCTCTGCTATTGCGGTGCGACGCGTAGAGAATAGTGGCCAAAAATATTAGGGGCGGTTTGAATCCTGATGTCTTGGAAGAAGATATACGCCAGTAAGTATTGTATATTTAATTTGTATCATGTTATTTATTAGTGGTGAATATACAAGCAGCATGTCCGGTCTGTAAGGATAGAGGTATTTGATAGACGTTGCCGTCAGCCTGCCCCGTAAGGAACCCGCCGTAATGATATAATAATAATTGACATTTCATATTTCACTTTGTATTGTGCGATTTAAACGCGTATTATATTCGGCCCATCATTTATTGTGGCTGTTAAATCGCGTCTAATACCACGAAATTAGAGCCATAAATGTGCTAACACTGGAGCCGTGTGCGCGAGTGAATTAATAATCTTATTAATCGGCATTCGATACGCAGAATCGACTCGTGTCGTATCCAAATTAAGAATATATTCGATTGCGTATTGGTATTAAAAGCACTACGTTAGATTTGAATACAAAATAATGGTAATGATATTAAATTTTAATAAAACTAATAAATTAATTGAAGCTATTAATGTTGTTTGTTCGCAAATATTTTACTTTGTACTTCTTCAAGAAAATATTTAACTAGGATTGTATTATTGATATGTACTAGAGTTATATTCACGCTAGATACCTTGCGAAATAGGCAGAGAATACCAAGTGTCAAATATCCCTACTGCCTATCTTCCTACACGCGCGAAATATTCAAAGTTAAGAATATTTAGTTTGAAAATATTACATATATTGTACGATATACATATATGTAAGTTAACATCATGGCTATAATTGGATTGGATATTGAGAGTTTTCCCGTTGATAACACAAATATTTTTGATAGAGCACACAACAAATTGCAATATTATTATTTATTCGTTTCAAAATCCCCGGAGGCAAAATTTTACATTGAGTAAAAACTTTTTGTAACAGTTTATTATTATGAAAAGTTTAATCAAAGTGAGGGCAATATTGTGCGCCCTCCACCACTGCAGCAATGCAGAGGCATTGGGTAGTTTAAACATCTTGGAGTCTGTATGTCGCGACTTGCAGTTGACTAATTGGCGGTTTTTATAAACAAAACCATTTAATAATGTTTAATAATAAGTTGACGACAGAAATATTAGGTAAAGTTTAGGTTTAGGTAAGGTTCGAAAGGTGCCAAGTCGCCCGAAAGGGCAAGTTTTAATCGGGCCAAATGATGAATAACCCAATAAAAAATAATATCATTCAAGACTCCATGTCTCTCGATGTATCTCTGGTTAAAGTTTGTGTTACTAAAGTTTGCTTAGAGTTTGAACAGTATATTGTAACAGAATTCCGTAACACGTCTTTGAGTTCTATTGCCATGATACAATCATTATGATTATATATATTACGCAATTTAAATTAAATATTTAATGTAGCTTAATATTTTTGGACAACTGCCACGCATAACAAATTTTCTTCTTGTATGGCAAACTAGACTCTTTTTAAAAGGGAATTAAATATTTTATCGCCTGGCAACGGTGGCCACTGGTAGGTACGCTGTTGCTCCTGTTCCGGTGCAATTTCAATTGTTTCGCCGGCTATCGAAAACCGTGTCATAATTCGGAGTGTCCGCGGTTTGGGAAATCGCCCGCGGCCGTGGATAGAGGGGCCGGACGATTTGGGACAACCGCAAATATTGGCGTGTGTTTTGCCTAATGAAAGCTTTAATATTTACCGATGGCAATTCTAAAATATTTGTTTGTCGATGTAACATGTCAGAGTTGAATTATTAGCATTGCGAGGGATGATTGATTGCGTTTAGTTGTAGTAAGTTTGTATATGGTAGTGTTTTTCTTCTGACGAAAACCAGTTGAGGGTCTACGTCTTCTGCCAGTACCATTAAACGATTAAAACGACTTTGGAATTTTCAGAAATGCTAGTTATTAATAAGCCCAATTATATGTATTTCGGAGTCTGGATTTGTGCCCCGTATATGGCAAGATGCTCACCACCCATGCCATAGTGCCACTTAAACGTGACTGGTGAAACGTGGGAGTGTACTACACTCCTCTGCTTATCTCTTCGAGGATTACAGGCGTGAATTTACGTATTTAGTAAGTTCAGTATCAGCATATGGCTCAATTCGCGGCTGACGTCAAACAACGTCACCGCACCGCCTTCAATTTAAGCCGCGTGTATGTTCAGTGATAAGACTTATTTGAAACGCAACAGTAAATATTATGCCACCAGATAGAAATTTAAAATAATCACGTATGATTCTTTTCACAAGAAACATGTATTGTAGACATATCTACCATAAAAATGTGGCGACGCATCGACAACGAAGAGGAGGTAGATTCAAGCTGGGTTTTACAAAATTTGTAACGAATCTGCTCGGGCACGTGGAAAGAAGGACAAATGAAAGAATACCTCGCGAGATATACTTACAACGCGACTGTTAACGGACACAGTTGTCAAGAAATCTAAGAAAAAAAGAAAAGAAAAAGAAATCTTGATTCTGTCTAATGGAATCAAATGTCTTCGAGACGGACGTGCTTCCAGGAATATTTATGAATATATAAGTAGAGTACCTACATAAAATCTAAGATTAGACATGTTTCTCACTCCGTGCCCACTGCCTGCCCCGTAATGACCTTAGCGTGATAATATAATAGTAATAAAAGTGGGAATAAACTCATTAAATGTGGATAATCAAGAAACTTTACATGTTCGTGTGTTCTATATGTGTAGTTACGAAAATATTCTGCTATATTAAATGTGAGCAGTGTTTGAATAGACGCGCGCGCAGCTGTTCCAACACTATGGGTATTGGATTTATCAATAGCATCTAAAACAAACTGATATTATTTTGATACTTTCGTGTTCTCCTTTAGTCTTCCTCTTGACCTTGAATAGTAAATTATGTACCCTAGTTTTATTTCATTGTCGTTGAAAAAACATGTTTGAATAATTATTCATCTATTTATTATGCATCTTTGTATAATACATATAATGAACATATATATTTAATATCTACATAAAATCTTTAATAAATATTTCAAGAATATTTTACTATAGGTAGATGAATGTTAAATTTTTTGGAAAAAAAATTCAAATAATATTACCGGTATAAACCTATTTCATCAAATGTACGTATATATCATAACAGAGGATCCTTCCTAAGGTTATAATTATAAGAGATATTAGACACTCGCTTCTTTCTGTCTATCCCGTAAGAGACCTGGCACCACGATACACAAATATTGTTCCTTGCAAAAAATCGTTTAATTCTGAACGTCATGTAAACAATATGAAAACGACAAAAAACATTGCTAGTGGGTACGTACGTACAGAAATCTTCTTCACAGTGTTATGTAAACGGAGGTTTGGTTGATCCGCTTTGACCTATTCACGGAATTTCGATAGAGCGCTCGGCATTTCGAGCGAGCCGTCAAAGTGCTCGGATTAAACTGGAGTACTAACAATTAGTAGTAATTCCCCAATAACCCGCCAGGTATTGCCTTTGACGGTTTAACTGCTTGTGTACTGTAACTACATGACACATTGACCTCGACCTGTCATTGCTAAAAAGATAGGCGAAGGAATGTAGTACACTCCCACTTACACTCCCATTTCTAATTACTTATTATAATTCTTTAATTGTCCGATATTTTCTCTCACCCTAAGTATCAAACTTTACTTTTCGTTCATATATGTTATATATATATGTTGTATATATATACTTGTGTTATATATATATGTTGTATACCTATATATGTTGTGTATATATATACTATATATGTTGACCATTTTTCAAAACATCAATCCACCAATGATGCGCAACATATGCTATACATCGTACATTTTCAGTGATTTGGTTTCAATACTTCTCAAGAATAATACTTTCCATAGAGGTATATTGAGGCGAAATATAGAATAGGATATTTTATTTGGAAAGATAAGAATATTTCCTGCTGAAATATACCAGCAAAAGAAACTGAAAACGCTGCTCATTCTCAATAAATAATCTATCCCACCTACAGCAATATCATTATTTTTTAATTAACAGATCGTGAGCTCTCTTAGGGGATAGGCAGAAGCTTGAATACTCAAAGGCAACAAGTAAGAGAGGCATCGATCAAGCGTACCTAGTCGTAATGAGTCCGTACAATATTAAAGCTATTATTAGTTCTAGTTAAGCTCTCAATTCTCTCACGTAGAGTAAAGCTACTAGTCAGTTTATCGTTTGCTAAGTGGTTGTTGATTCTCCAGTCCCAATTCCCTCACGCAACACGACACACTCGCTCTCTCCCGGTGGAGGCAGTGCCACTAATTATTCCTACAAGCCAACTGATGTTTGTCTCGTGTGTATGGTTAACTCAAACTAAGGACTGAGGTGTTAGTACAGGCTATCTACAGGCTAAGCTATATTTAATACATTTTTATTATTGCTAAAACAGGCTTAAAGAGCACTGTGATATATTGATTCGGAACACGAAAAGTAATAGAAAAGGTAACAGTTTGTAAGCTGTTTAAAAAGGGAGTTTTTTTTGAATTTTTTTTAGTCATTTTCTATTAAACCATTTAACTTTCGTGTTGTGAAATTCAAATCTGGCTCCTGTACTGTTGTTAATTGCACAAACTAAAAGCAAACTTTGTCATGTTGTTACAAACGGGCAATAAGTGTAGAGATATCTCGCCGCGGTACGAACATAAAGAAACAATTTAATTATGTTCCGTGGAAAAACTTCGCCGCCCACCTGTGGACCTCTCGGAGCGCGTGCCGCGGCCTGCAGTGTTCAAATGCCTTTTTGTGACATTTAGTGAGACTTAGCAATAACATTGTTCAATGTACCAATTATATACGCCTACCATGTCAAACGTCATTACGAAGCTTTAAAGTAGCAAGGAGTATTGCATTAAAAGTGGCTTTATTACAAGCCGTGTCAGCTGACATTATAGATGATAAAAAAGCGTCGAACACGTTTAATTTATTCATCGTTCTATTGTCCTTTACCATTACGTAAACTTCGTTCCAAACTCGATAGAGATAACCTTGTTATGTCGCTTTTAAGATAATACGGAATAAAATACGGCGGAAAACCAACTATCAATAACTTGACGTTGTTTAAAATTCGTCGGCCGTCAGGGATTTGGCACTTCGACGCGCGCGACGAATTTATAATACTTTTTTTATGGGCGCCGTTGTCCGGATTTGATGCATAGCGTCTTGTCGTTGCCGCACGCCGCCGCACAACTAAACATATATTAATCCATCTCATAGATGTAAGACAAAATTTTAAAGTATGCTAGAGCGCGTTAAAGCAATCATAGCCCAGTGGTTTAAAAATCAATCTTCCGCGTTCAAACCTTGGCGCGCACCTCTGTACAAAAATGACCGTTTTAACAATGTTTAACTAATGTTACAGGTTTATATCGCGACTAGTAACTGTATCATAGACATGATCCAGACGGATATTTATTGTTTATTGTTAATAAGAATGAACCACCTCGTTGGTCGGATGGTTGGACGAGTGGTCGGGTACTGAATAGGTATTTATAAATTATTATTTTTAGTTAAAATGTTTAGTAGTGATTATGGATTTGTGCCCGATGTTTAAGTAACTGGTGAAACGTGGGAGTCTACTACACTGATCTGCCTATCACGTCGGGGATTACAGGCGTGGTTTACGTAACAAGATTAGACATCTAAATCTTTAGATCTAAACGTTAGTATGATTTTGATACGTGCACAATTTCCGATTTTACCCCGCTCAGTTCCATGCCCTATTGATGTTGAAGTAAACACGTACGAAGTGTAATCATAACGTCTAAGAGAACCCTATAATTTACTGAACATATTGCAAACCGCCTTGAACCAGAATTCTACATTTTCCATAATGCGAGTGTGTAAATAACAGAAGTAGTGATAATGTTAGAACTTTGATTGCTTAATGGTATTATTGAACGCAAACGGTCATATGTCTAAACCGTTACAGTATTTGTAACGTAAATAGTTTTTAGTAAACTATTCACATTGTTATAACAAACGTACTATGGCGCTTTGATCGTAATAGACACAATTTTCTTACTTCTTAGATTATAAATAATATAATTATTAATTTAAAGTAATGTAAAAAATTATAGTTGTATATATATGTAGGTATATAACTGCGTTAGCAATTTCATTAACATTAAACTTACAATGTAGCTAATTACGCTTTTTATAGGTACCCACCTCCTACATTTGCGTTATAACAACTTAGATGCCATTTTCTCGTAATAGTGTTAAAATTACAAACAGATTTTATACATGTGTCCCTTAAGATCTAGTTTAATAATATACCCACATCACTTTTACACATCTAATTTAATATGCTCACAAACTAAGGTAAATATGTTAATTAAATATTTTATTTTGCTTTTATCTAAGAAATCATCGATTTATCTCTAAAGACCGTCCCTAAAGACCATCCCTAAAGACTACAGTAGCATAAGGACAATATGAACTTTGAACATACTACATATAAGCATGTAATAATATTTATTCGCATATAATAATATTTATTCGGATTATGACTCAATTTAGGATTCGCAAATATTTCATACGAATATAACTTTTATCATATATTATATTTTATATGATGATATGATATTTTTTATTCATTGTTTGTTGATATATTTATACGACATATTGAGTTATACAACGTATTGAAACAATTATAAAACATTTTCAAACATTTTTTATCTGTGTATGTCTACGTGGTTTATAATAAGGTGTTTTGTATTGAGAAATGTAGTTATACAACGTATTGAGATATTTATACAAAATATACATACATACATACATATCCTCACGCCATGTCCCTTGCGGGGTAGGCAGAGAGCACAGAGTGCCAAATATCAATACAAAATTTGTTATTTTTATACAACATATTGAGTTATACAACGCATCGAGATAATTATACATGATAATGATATAATTATACAACGTATTGAGATAGTTGTACAATGTGTTGAGTAATCACCGGTGGTCACCCTACGACTAATAAGTTAAACGGCAATCACAACAGCCGCGGCGAAGTTCCCCGTTCCTGTTCGCACTCGCTTCGCTCCGCCGTCGGATTAATTGTTAATTTAATATACGCCCGAGATGGAACCAGCCGATAGCGTGGTCGGGCCGTTACTAATATGCGACTACCGGTTTGCATGTTAAATGCGGTATTATAATTAACATACATTTAGATTAGACGGAGGTTATATCGCGCACTGCAAAACTCTTACATTGTTCGTATATGTTGTGTGTTATAAATTGTTGTTCGTTGTAGGAATGGATTACTGGTTTTTTCGTTGTGTTTTGTTTTGATTTAGACTTTTGAGTAGTTTTAGAGGATGAAGTGCTTATCTCTTATTTATATTACTACCTTTGTTGACTTGAACAAAAGGGCATAACTATCGCTCTTCGTTAACTTCCAATGATAAATAAATAACTTATGAATAAATAACGATCTATACAACAGATTTAATATAAAATACAATATTAAGAAATAGATACAAGTTGTTCTCCCTTCTGTTTTAAGGTTATTGTCCATAAATCTTATTACCGCTGAGACGAAACATTGTTTAAAGCGATTTAAATATCTGATTCGGCTAATACGAGCCTCTTTATATATACATAAACATTTTACACGAGTAAGCAAATCGTCTTTAAAATATTATTGCCTTTTTTAATAAATTAGGATTAAGACTTAATTTATGAGTTAGTATAGTATTAATGATAAATATGGTCGTTTTTATTTCCCATTAATGTATATTATTGCATATAACAATATATTTTACTCACATTTATTATTCCTACATAATTGATTACCATAATGTATTGTAAATGGTCATAGTTGCCGTTTAAATTAAACATAAAATAAAAAATATAAACTTTTCCTGTGAACAATCTATGAGTTTGGTTGTCACGTATAGGGGAAATTCCGGATTTAATTTGGGCGTGAGTTTCCGTGCATTGTTAGCAAAATACACCTGGAGCGCTTGTAAAAGACTCGTGGCCTAAACAAACTTTGGCATTTTGTTTTGTCATTTAAAACCCAGTCCCGCGGCGCTGCAGTGCGAATTAATCCGGCAGTTTGATACCGACGAAAATCTCTTTAGAACAAAAAAGTCAGAAAGATTAACTGAATATTAATTAGCATAATTTAAATGTCAGGTAATTTAATAATCTATTAATTGCATTCGTTGCCCAACAGCGCAACGGTACAAGGATTGATATTGATAGTGTGCAGTGGGCTTCCCGTGAATAGTTAATTGAAACGTCTATTATCTTAATCCATTAGAAAATCACGTTAAAACAATCATATATAGCTTGCATTCGTATTCCAGATTGTCCAATTGACGGTTAATTTATCATTATCACCTCTTCTGCCCCACTGCTGGACACGGGCCTCCTATCAGAATTAAAAGGGTTGTGATTTCCGCACGATTTTATGTTTACCGTTGTTTATCATATAAACGATTGCCTACTGGTATGACGTTCAGCCTTTCACTCCGGGAGCCTGGGTTCAAATCCTGACACACACCTCAAAACGTCCGTTTTAAGATAAAATATCACTTGCTGTAACGGTAAACAATAACATATTAGAGTTTATTACAAAAAAAATGTTCTCTAAGACCGGTAAAGTCTGCCAAGCCGCACTTGGCCAGCGTGGCAGACTATGACCAGAACCCCCCAACTCTGAGACGAGACCTGTATCAATCAGTGGAACGATAAAAAGGGTCGGAAGCAACAATCACCGAAAATATTACCGAATGTGTGCCAGATGATCTATTGCAACTAAATACAATATGTATTTTTTAAACTCCCTCGCACGAGCGCGCACCTCCAGCGAGGGAACGTGGGGATTTAATTTTGACGGGTGACACGGAAAACCTATAAATGGAACACTGCCTTACTAACACATTCGCGTATTGAGCGCCTATATCGTGTTTGTTCATTTTTTAACTGCGACCTATTAAAGTGACATTGTCTGGCGGATTTTTTGATTTTTCTCCTTTTGACTGTTTGATCGATGACATCCTTTAGTACTAAAGCGTCCTGTTGGAAGTTTTAATGCCTTCAACGATAACTTGCACTTAACTAAAGTTTACTATATTTACTAACAATTTTGCATGTACTGCGAAGTGAAAAAGTGTTTAAAAAGAATAGCTTTTTGGTCATCCTTTCAGAATTAGCTTCAAACGTTGTTGTTTCACTGGACTAATCGATTCCGAAGTGCTACTACCACATATCCACAAGCGCATTATTAATGTTTTTGCTCACACTCTTTCAATTTGCTCTTGTAGGTAATGCTAATATGTTATAAAGTTTTACGAGTAACATCATTTTTAATGATACTTAAACGAGTATAGATTGTTTTGCGTAAATTCAACACAAAATCACCTTGTTCATATGCCAAATATATACCAACAAAAGTTTATGTTGCGTTCTCAGAACAAGTGAAATGGATGAATGGTGTACATTTTGTATAAACAGGTTTCGTTGCGAGGAATAAATGTTCAGTATATAATTATGCAAATAGTGATGTCGCAAATTCTATTAACATGTTATCTAACGAACTGCGCACAAAGTACGAACAACATGCAAATTATAAAGCCATCAAGAAATCTGTTCCAGCGATAAAATTATGAAGACGGGCTTATGCGGAGTAATGGATGCCGGCAGATGAAATAACATTTTTCGCCAAGTTACATAACGGCGTTTTGTTTGAACAAAAATATTTGATTGATCGAAAACGTCTCAAGGCAATGTACCAAGGAGAAACGGAAAATCGCAAATAGCTATTCGAAGAGTATCGGCTGACGCTTCCCGCTATTTAAACGGTAGAAGTCCGTGATTTCTGCAATCGGGAGTCGCTGAAACGGTTATTTTAACTAAGCGCCCAGTGTCATCGGGCCTAATTTATCTTCAGATGCTTTCTAATCTTTGAAACCGGAAACTAGGTTGATGGTGCTTCGGGGAAGGAGTAATTACTCTTATACAAAAAAAAAGAAAAACATTCAATTTTTCAAACTTCCAATTTCCATGACGCCCAATTTAGGTTTGACCTAAAATTTTATTCTAAATCAGGCGCACGGAGGCGAATATTCTAGGTTAGAATCACTGGAGCAGGATAATTTCTTAAGAGTACTTTGTATAGCTAAAAACGAGTAATTCTCATGAATCATCCGTAACATCCTTTCTTTTCTGTGACCTGATATTCTGGCCTTCTCGCTCTAAACGGAAACCAGCGTCTTATAGTGACCCGATAAAAGAGTGAGTTTAATTATTGTAATTGCTTTCCTTTAAATAGTAATGATTAATTATGATACAATCGATATAATGTAAAAGAAGTATTCAAAACAATTTATTTACCTTTAATAATATCGTGTCCAGCTCAGCATGAAACTAAAAGAGTCGCTTAGGTAATGTTCAATATTTTTGATGGCGTATGTACGTTAGTGAAAAAATGATCATCGTAAATTTTTAGATGGAATTATAGCATGTGTTCTGTACTGTTCAAGTTATAACAAAATAAACAGACAGGTAGATATTACGTAGATTTATATTAAACTTTTTGGATTAGACAAGGCTAACGGACAGAGTGCCCTGATCACTCAACGTGCAGTCATCGTATGTGGGACGGCGCCCGGGGACCTCTTTTCGTACACTCAGTCGCGACTTTCTGACGCTATTTCGCATGCCTACAATTCTTAAACGTACATATTTACGGAAGTTTCTGAGTATGCTGTTATATTATCATCTATCCCAAATATTTGGGATAGTTCGTTCTAATATTATAAGTTATTTAACCAATAAATTGATTAACACTGACAATGAAACAGTGCTGGGAAGTGAAAAATGTACCTATTTATATTTCCAAAATATAATAGTCGCTTTTAGGTGAATTAATTGTGAATTTTATCGTATTTGTTAGAATAAATTATGTAGGCTATATTTTAAAAACATTAGTCTAGTTTTGCTTTTTGTCAAATTGACAGCGGGTGTATGCCAGGTGCCCCCTAGCTCGGCATACAATGCTTCACTACTGTATAATACTGTTACACTACATTATTATAACCTCTATGTACTATAATTGTACAGTTTATATTTATGGAAATAAATTTTACTGTTATTATTAAATGTAATTTTAAAAATATGCAAGACAGCAGGTGTTCAAGAATAAAGATATTTGGCACTCTGTGCTCTCTGCCTACCCCGCAAGGGACCTGGCTTGAGGATATGTATGTATGTAATTTTAAAAATGTTAACGCCACTTGCCGTTTTTAGTTCTCTTTATGTAGATCGGTACTCAACGTTAGTAAGTAATTATTGTTGCAAACGATTTTTCTAGTTACTGTAGAGACCGTCGTTAGGTTAATGCTTAAAAAACATAGAAAAGAACTTCGTGCATTGTTTTTATTCAAAGCTAGTGTTACGTTACAAGTGATAAATATGTAGGTCATAGAAATACGTGACATTTTACATGCAGACTAAACAAGGTGTTGTTGTAAAGGTCAGTAAAACAGACTGTGGCGATTATTTATTATATTAATCGCCCAGTGCGATCTTGATATATATCTCGTAAGAGCTCACATTTAATGTCGTCACAAATTGAGATATAATATACATTAATATATTGTGCTATAATATACTTTATAGCAAAACTACCACAGTAGATATAATATATCCTTGGGGTCATTATCCGCGCAATATGTCTTGCTATACACAGATATGTCTTGCTATGGCTGTTCGCATATTATGATGACGCAAGATAAGCGTTATATATTACAGCTAAGTGATCAAACGCTATTATAGAAAATGATATAACATCAAGCCTGCATTTCCCCGAAAAGATAGACCAAGTAGTTTAATACTCCTTAAGTAGTTTAATACAAGTAGTTTAATACGTTAATACCTGTAATATTAAACATCCCACCGAACAGGGGGTCAGTCTTAGATTTTCTCGCTGTAATATATATCATAGCTCGGTTTGTGACGACCTTTAAACCCATTAGCATCGGCGTGCACTTGAACTCAATTGATTACGGTCTGATTTACTCACATCGTTATTGTACACATTTATAGATTTTAATCGCCTTCTCAATGGGGCCGTTATCGGACCGGTCGCTCTCCAGTTATTTTACGAGTAAATAAAATTTACATCATTTGAATAGTAGTAATCTTTAAGATCGCCTTGAAATATGAAATCCTGGTGTCGTGTCAATAGATCTTGCGTTGTTATGAAATAATTTTTAACATTACATAAAAATACTTTTTTTATGTAAGGTCATAAAGTTTTAAGTTTAAAATGGTATAAAAGTAAATTCAGCGGGGTAGCAATACTACTACTAATGCTTTGGGAACCATGCATATTTTAGATGAAGTATTTTTATCAATTTATCTTTTTATATAGAATTGTTTATTGTATAATTTCAGTATTGTATAATTTCAGTAGTATAGAAAATACAGTAGGTTAATAATAGTGTAAATGAAGTTCGTTCAAATAATACTTTACAAGTCTTGATGCTTTATCCTATAAAGGTACCTAATATTGATGGGTCACTTCCTATCGAACTTACAAGTTCGCTTAAAACGATGAAAGCGTTGAATCTCATGAAGATAAAACTCGTTAACTGCATTGTTGTAAACGTATTTTACTTGACTGTCAGCGGACGTTACACTTGGCAACTATGTTTTTTCCCGTGCATCGTTGTTTCGATTCAATTCTCGTCCGTTAAGCCGACCTATCGCGCCGCCGGTGTCGCTCCCTTCCGGTCAACTCTGCGCGAATAAACTGTCAGTTGGAACAATTCCGCGCGCTTTTCGCTGACAACCAATTTGTTCGTTTATGCGCTGCGAACTGTGATCTCACTTTGTATCCCTTTTGCCCTAGAGTTTGTACACTGTATTCTTTTTTTGGATATATATTTTGTATAAGCAATCACCATATTAAAACCTTAGTAAATTATTATCACCTGTGTCATGACGAGGTACCTACATTACAAAGTAGACTAAACACTGAATGCTATGTATCTCTATCCTAACAAACCAGATAATTATGCTTTTCATCCGTTCCTATCTTTCAATAATATTAAAATAGACTAAGAGCGGATATCTTTTAATTTTATTAAAGTAGGTAGGTACTCTTAGATATGTAGACAGTATTTATTGAGTAATAAACTTTTTGTATTTTTTATTTACCATATCTCTTCCTAGTGCTCCAGGCTTCCTGTAACCTCACCAAGGTAGATAAGCGAGTGATTTTTAAAATCCCTTAGATATTTCAATTACTTGTACTCATTCATGGCTTTAGTTTTATTTCCAATTTACTTATATTGCTCGCAATGAATTAACACAAAAGCTTGAGTACCACAGACAAAGCGCCCCTATCAGTGCCTGTTTCAAGGACGTTTTGTTTCATCACTGCGCTTAAACTATACTTATATTACACATTCTATAATAAAATAGTAGGAATTGACATTACAAGTAATATATATTTCCAATGTAATTCCTAAACCTTGAGACAAAAAAATACAAACAAAAGTTTGACATAAAAATAAACAAAAACTAGCCTAATAAATTATTAAATGCTTTACGCTAATTCCGAAGCTAGTAGAAACCGTATATTATATTCCCTGCTTTTCGCTTGTGTTGCCCTATATCATAAGGCCGCATCTGATCTTGTTTCTTGACACCGAGCGGACTCAACTCAACTCGTTGCATGACCGCGCTCGTACACAGATCGGCCGCAGTAACTCGAATAGTTGGATTACGATAACATCACAACATGTGCCTTAGACATAAACCTAGCCTACTGTTATTTCATGTTTAAATCGCGCCATCGACCCATGACTAGTGGTCATCAAAGTTTTTCTATTAACATACATTCAAGGTTAAAAATTATTAACATAGAATAGGTATCGATGCTTCACAAGACTAAAGGTGTATGCATTATGTAGCAACACTGGCGCGATAGTGTAGAGCGTTATTAAGCCGTAGGTACAACAAACAGACACTCGTTCAATCGTTCACTCGTTCACTGGTGTACTGCGTCATCGTCACAACGCTGATTGTTCGCGAGGGGCCAACCCTCACGCCCCAAGGTCACAGGGGTGAGCGCCGATCGACAAATTGTGTTTTATTTACGTGTACCGGCCGCCATTTTAAATTGCATCCACTACATGTTGATGCTATTACGTTTTATTTGACAGGGAAAATTTTTTTGGCGCGATTTTATCGTATGCGCTCATGTATACGATAATTATGATAAGCTTATGATTTTTATCGCTTAATAATGTCCGCTAATCACATTGATAGGATTGTAATTTATTTTCGCTCGAACATATGTATATCATATCTACCTAAAAGTTGTCTATGATATTAAATTATTTATTTAGAAAGTAAATGTGTCATATGATTAAATTAACATGTAAGTCAGTAGATAACTATAAAAAATATAATTAAAACATGCTATCCGCATTTATTTAAAACCAACAATCTTAACAATTGCGTTTTACGTCTCAGTCTTCCTTAGCGTAGGTCACGTACAATGAACGGCAACGGATAAAACATTGATAATTTAAATAACTACTAATAAATGGTTATCAATATGACGGTTATCACCATAGATATAACAATATTAACAGATTTATTTGTAATAGACACATAGTTCAGATTTGTATTTAATTATATCGAGTCTTTTACATTACTTTACAATAAATAATCTAGTTGACTTATATAACCTAACAATACTAATCTCTGCCTACCTCGTAAGGGATCCGGTGTCACGATATAATAATGTATGAATTCCGAAGAACACTGTATAGTTAAGTTTACAGTGAAATAGAACTCGGAGTAACGAACAACACGTAGCTCCAAGCTAAGACTGCCTTTGGCGATGGACGTTTTAACTTGCGCGCGGATCAAACGATCGAGTTTATTGCCACCGATCGGTCTGTGTCAGTCACTACGTCGAGTTAGTCTTTAAACGCACGATGTTCACTAATAAATCTAATAACAACTAGTAAGAACTTCACACGTATTTTAAAAAACCTATAGATAATGTAGAAGAGAATGAAGATTGAAGAAAACTAATGTCAAATTAGGTACTTCTATAATTAACGACCCGTTAAATACATTTGTTATTACATCGCGCGGGTCCCGTAAGGTGTAGGCAGAGAGACAGCGAATGCACAATATACATATCCTAACAGACTCGTTTACACATACCTACATATTTACATATATACTTGTATACCTGCACACATACGGCTCTCTTCGCCGAGCGGCGTTTTATTAACGTTTTCCGCGAAACTCGATCGTCTCAATTGTTTTACAAGTGCGCCGTTTGTTGTTATCTCGGTTAAGAGTGGCGAATGAAATTCGCACAGCTATTGCAAAGTGGGTTGTGGGTTCAAAGTTTGATTATTGATTAACTGGTGCATAAGTAATATGTACATACTTATAATAAATTCGGCTAATTTCATTATGCAATGGCGCACACAACAGAACAACCGATGGCAGCGGATGAAGACGCTTAGAAAACTAATCTTTTAAAACGCTATTCAGTGTAACGGTTCTTGCATTTTTAAGCTCTTAGTGAAACGACTAAGCTTGTAGAACTTACATTTACCCATAGTAGGTATATCAATGATACTTTTATGAAATTATCATATATCATCACGCCAGACCCCTTACGTGACAGGCGGAGAGCACTGAATACCAAATATCTGATGAGACAATTATTGGTAACTGCTCATAAGCTTCAATTTGGATTTACCCACCCCCCTGACCTTCAAAGTGACCTCTAGTTGACAATGAATAAATGTTTCATAATGTCGTATCCGTGTCTGATAATTGCGAAGCGCTAAAACGATGTTTCTATAACGGCAAGTGCGATCTCCGTTCACTTATATTATTATAGTGTCGAATAACCTACGCTCGTTAACTTGGCCCCGTGTCAAAAAAATTTATTTATAGCCTTCCACTGCGGAGAATGTACCTATGTGTTCGGTTGGGAAGAAAGCGTACGAACACTGTACCTATAGTATATTAGGCATAGAAAAAAACACATGATTAATGTCCTCTTTAATATAACTATGATCTAAAATGTAACTTTCGAGCTATTAGACAGTAGTATTTAAAGAAGTTACCGAAAGCAGCATGCGTATATGAAGAGAATGATGAATGTGGTAGAAGCACGACACGAGTGTAAGAACAGGGGTATTTAGGTACACTCGGTGCTCTCTGCCTACCCTTTATCGGAACCGGCTTGAAGATATGATAATTACAAAGTCAGCCGGATCCGTTCTCGCTGGCCACTCTATTGCTATAAAGAGATAAGTGGACAAGTCAAACAAAGGCGCGGGGGTAACGCACCAGAGAGCTACGAAACAGCGCGATGGAAAAAAACGCGAACATTCGTCCGTGTTGTCTATTCTATCCAATCTAAGGACGACGACCTCGCGAATACGATCTGTGCGGAGTCAATGCTTGGGTTCGGCAAAAAAATGAACACGAGTAATTTCGCAAAAAAAAATCGTGCCGGGAACTACCTACGTCATTGACTTACCGACTGTTACCTCACAAATACGTAAGATTTTCGCATACAATGTATGAATAATTATAAGGCATGATTATTGTCGAAGAGCCACGGTTGGTTGGAGACAATAGATTTGTTTGGTATTCGATGCTGTCAGCCTACTCCGTAAATTACCTGGCATAAGATTATAGTAGTAATGAATATTCGTACGTTAACAGTCCAATTTCATTGCCAAACAGGTACTACTACTACTACTACTACTAGGTACTACGCGATGCACAAAATGACGAAAAAAGCAATACAGACTCCGTGTTTACGTTAATAATTTTTCGATACGCAATGCTTCATTATAATGGTAACGAGCAATTTTACAGTGTCAACAGTAATCGATACATATTTATATAGTAAATTGATACAATAAATAATACAATATATTTTAGAGGTTCTATTTTCGGTGAATACTAAACTTGAAAATAATTAAACAATAATAAAGTTTAAAATTCATTTCATTTCACAAACATTCATTGCATTCATTATTTTTCCCGTAATACAATTTCCTGGTCCCGAGCTACGTTAATGCGGTTAGAAGGAATCATTTATTCCGATTACGTCACATCGCCGCGGTCATTGACAACGTCCTAATCAGAGACGCGTTACAAATTCTACCCAAATATTCTCTATTCTCGTCGTGTCGCGACAGTAATTGAACCCAGGATTTAAAAATTATGTTTTATTTTATTGTATTTTCTGTTAGATTCAATTGAGCTATTTCCACATCTAACCATGTTTGTTAGGTACTAAGTCTATTCACCACTTTGCCCGATTTCGTAAAGAAAAAACTTTAATAAATGGATTTTTATGATTGACTGCTCACAATTTATCTTATATTGATGGGAACCGTCTAGCATTGTCCTCAAAGAAAACATAGCTCTGCAAAGTCTATTACACAGAATGGAAGTGTGTGGATAAGCCTTTATTCATCAACTTTTCTAATGATAATTGATGTAAGACAAGTAGGAATTTCCTAAAATATCGTATCCATTACATTTCATCGAGCTTTAAAACTGGGCACCCACATTATCATAAATACCAGATTAAACAACTTCGTAAACAAAGAGATTAAGAAGCGATCGGGCGGTCGAAAGTTAATTTAAAACACTTTAGAAATCTGTTGGTTAAGCAATCCGGGCACATATTTAAAATAAGCAATGCTCCTGAAAAATTACGCTCATTAAAAACATTGTTGAGGCATAAATTAAATGTTTACGAGGCCGACGAAATTAATTATTTGAGCCGAATAAAGAGCGTTAATCTATTAGACCGCCATTGGAGACCGGAGATTTTCCTCGCTGTAAAATGAAATGTCGAGTAAAAGAACGCGCGGGAATTGTTCAAATTTTTACAACCATTTTCACGGCTTATTCAAACGAGCTCAGTCGATGGCCGGAGAGGAAATATCGGCAAAATGCAAAAACATCCATCTGCAAGTATTTGCACTCAACAAAGTTAAGCAATACATACCATTACGTGCCATTAAAGTTAAATACAACACCTTTCACATTCGAGTACAGCAAGTGAAAATCTGACATTAATATAATCTACTTAATCGTAACAAATAGAAATTACAATTTGCTGATACTATCGGAATACGCAAATCGGTAATGAAAAGCCGTGGAAGGGAAGGCCGTTGAATAAATTATACAGTTATTAAATAAGCAATTGCTGGCTAACCCCAGCTCATTAGTGTACACACGACTGCGTTTCAGATGTGGAAAGAATCAATAGCAATTATTTACACGGTTGAAACTTGTTATGGTAAATGAGCGAAACGTGTTTCAATTCACATGTGGCGGAGCTCCGAGCGGACTTGCGAACTTCCAATTGAATTTTTTCATCCTTATTGCAATTGTATTTGCTGTTTATCTACTTTACTAGCTGACTGAGCCCTACGTTAAGTTAGGGTGGCCAAACATCAAGTATATTTATTTTTAACAACTACGGCAGAAACAGAATATTTATTTAAATATTATAGAACCATCAATGTTAACTGAAACTTAATATTTGCCACTTGGAGATTTAACCCTTTTCAAAAGTTGAAAGATAAAATGATTGATATATTTGACCTCGAGTCCTCAGAATGGAGTCTCTTCGATAATCCTAGGATAGGAAAGTTTTTCTTAGTTTAAATAAATACATTCATGGAGTTTATTACACCTAGTGGAATTAATGATAACAAAATAAACGTGCATGCTAATCGCAAACTTTCCAATCCCAGTCTATTCAATTATCAATACTGTATCATGAGAAAGTTCGTTTACTGGCATGGACAAATCACGATCAAGATATACTACCGAGTTCACAAGCACAGCACCGCGTTGCTAAGCACTGGCTTGTTAGTAAACACGTTCCGCTCCAGCGAGACACCGCCGAATTAACACCTCCTGAGACGTGAGAAACTCTCCACTTGATCTGACGAAACTCGACTTTTGACCATTCTTGGTCGACTAAACGAACTTTCCCATTCAGCAGAAGTAGCTTTTGTATACTGCCAATAATATCTTAAAGTTGATCTGTAGAGAAGATAAAGAGGACGCTCATAATGAAGGCACAAAATGAACATATTCTAAAACGAACGATAAAATTCTTTAAGGATTGAATATTTGAATATTCCAAATATGAAGGGGGTGGTGATGGTACTAATGATAAAACTTTTTAAGGCCTTATCGCTATAATTATGAGTATTTTAAAGTACTTTTGCTAGGCAAAATATATTTCATTGTTCAGAAAGTCTCTTTCAGTACCTATATTCTTTATAAGAAACGTTAATAGGTAGACGTAGAACGTAAACATTTTATACTTGCAAGAATCGGATCAGTTCACCGAAGTTGGATTTGATTTATTAACACCTAAAGTAGCCCTACCGTTTACTTTTATTTTCACTGGAAGCTATCGATCTTATTTCCAATGAATATTGAATGGAAAACCGAATCAAAACAATCTTGAAGTTTTACCTGGAACAAAAGTAATATAAACTCTATTAGAAATTTTATTAAGAAGAACATTTTCTGTAGACGAGAAAAAGTTTATAAACTTGAAATGTTTTTGACGAAGTTCACAATTCATTCGAGAATTAAAAGTTCTATGAGTATTGTGTGGAAATTATGTCGTTATTGATACTACAGCAATCTTAACCAAACCAGATGTTTGAACAATTTTATGGTAACATTTTCCGAAAGTTCTTCGAAAAAACTTCAAATAACTTTTGGAAGCATTCGCTCGTAAGCCTTGAACTGTAGCAAGCCGGTGGGTTCACATATTACATCATGTATCTTTCTTTTTATTTATTATTCGTCACAGCGTACGCGACGCCGATTGTTTTCCCGCTCAAACAATAGCTAGTGTGAAGGAACTCGATGCGATACTATATTCAAATGTTATCGAATCACGAATTTCAAATATGGCACCCATTTTTGGTTTGCTCGTTCGATAGACGCAGGAAGATCCGTTTCACCTAAATATGTAGAAACAATTCTCGATCGAGGAAGAACATATTGCACTCTGAATAAATCGTTCAACTCGTATACAGATCCAGTATAGGCAGTTTATGCTAACAAAATTGTAATGTTTTCCTTATTTAAATAAATCTAGAAAAAGGCGTCTATGTATGAAATATGTGACTACGCATTTATATAGATGTATAAAAACTCCTCTCCTTTCAAATATTACCTACATTATCTTTATCGTCACCTTTATTGATCGAATCCTTGGTTTCCTATTATTCTTCTCCTTATAAATTTACTCATATAAGCCTATTCCCGAAAAGACCAAGCGCCTCTACTTTTTTACCGCCTATTCTAGCATTCCTTTCTAAGTTTCTTGAGTGCTTTCTTCATTAATTGAGCTCGGTTTTATTTTAAGAAAACCTTTCCGAACGCGGCTCTCTTCTGGTCGTAGTTCGACTATTGTACATTTTAACGTTACACTAAAAATACATACAGAAATGAATAACCATAATAAAATAATATAACCCAAATAAAATAACCATAATAGAAATAATAACACACTTGTACACCATACCCATACCGTGACCACATTTATAAATAGACAACGAATACCACTTTTTTCTGTAAATATAAACAAATGAATATTGATAAATAATAACGAATTACTTGATTCACAGGAATTACTCTGCAATCTAAAAATATCCAATTTATTGCTTTAAAAATTCTTTTTCCACGAATTTTCCACGAAATTGAATTGAAATAAGACAAGCTTGAGCGGTCTCACAGCTACATCAAAATCATGTTAGTTTTTCTTAAATACGATCATGTATCCAGCTTTTCGCGATACATTCAAGTGTCTTCCAAATCGCCTTTGTCAAAATGCACATAAATACTTTCGGTTTGACATTGCATGTTGATCAATCGTACTGTTTTACCTGTAATAATACGGCAGATATCTTTTTTGTAATGTTATCTCTATTTCCGATCTTTCCTTTTTTACTCCTTTTCACTTCCTTCAGTCGCAATCCTTCATTGTTGCCGTATGCCATTGGAATTATTTTTCTTTCAATATTCAAAGGCTGCAAGCTTTAGACTCTTTTAATATTCTGATATCAAGTAATATTTTCAAGTAGCTAATGGTCTTTTCTTTGTTCTATAACCTAGTCGTAACTTTGTTGTCGTAAAACGTCTTTTAATATATAAATAAGTGATAATAAACATACAAAACACACGGTCAGAAAACCGTATGCCTGTTCACAAAAAAAATCCCACAAACTTACTAACTTGCTAACTAAGTTACTAACGCCGAAAGTTAGAACTTTCTTGAGGGACTAAATATTATTTAGTATTGTTGAAAGAGGAGTGTTCGCGTGGCTCGCAGCAACGTGGGCGCGGTTGTAAAACGCCTATCATAACAATGGTCGTCCCGATTGGTCACAGTTCCATCGACCTCGGTGGTCCGTGCATTGCTGCTACCACGCGAGCGACCGTTACGAATGCGCGTTTGAAAAATTATGCACCGAACACAGCTTATTTTCAAGAAAATACCGACCCTAATTGAACAGCTTCCGTTTTTGCTAAGGTTGCCTTATACTTCTAAATATATCCCATGATCTTAATTTATTTTCAAAACTTGTTAGTAATCATTACCCCTGCAATTTTTTTGTGAATCCTTTTTACACCGATAGGCAATAACGAAGAGTGATCTTGAAATTTATTTGTGTGATCGAATTCAAAAGTTCTTTTATTTTTTCTCCGATAATGCACCGAAACGTGATAACACTAGTAATAACATCGATGACAAGAAATGTTCAATTTCAACTCATTTCAATTCAGCAGTTCCTTACAGCAATTTTCTTACAGAATTTTCGATGTTTCCATTCCATGAATCACAATTAAACCAGAAAATTTTTGAAAGATATATGACGTTGTTAAATTGTATGACGAGAGTGATAAATTTGAAACAAGCACTTCAGGTGTGTAAATATCGAGACACTTGGCACCCTCTGCTATCTGCCTACCCTGTACGGGTCTCCGCGTGGCGGTATAGTAACAATAAAGTAACTTGTCCTAATACAATACTCCTTCTGACAACCCTAGCGCCGGAGCATGGGAACGCCGCCATGATTGGGTCGCGACGAGCTCGGGTATCGATTTACGTCATTGCAACAAGTATGCACGTGCACGCATAAAAACACTAATTGTTTCATGATTTAGCGAAGTGACGCGCTCGACGCGTCACAGCTTTTTTACACGGCGTATCTTATCGTTAAACGAACGCGTAGGTATTTTATTTAAACAATAGAATGTGAATTCTTATAGATATTGATTTACTTAGCAAGAGGTAAGTATTATTTAGAATGCATAGAAAGTGTCAAGAATGCAAATGCTGTATATTTCCCGGGTTTCCGTCGCTTTTTGAAATTGTTTGAAAAACACCGGGAAGAAGTGATGTCACTTCTTCCCGGTGTTTAATTTTATCGCCATCATTATCAACCAGTTTATCATTCCACTGTTGGTCACGGATCTCCTCTTAGTATGAGAACGATTAAGTCTAAAGGTTACCACGCTGTCCACGTGTAAGTTTTATGTCCACGGAGACTTTTATGTCTAATAATATTTTGTTCAAAGTTACGCGTTCGTAGCTCTGTGGTTATTGCAAACAGTGAGCGTTTAGTAAAGAAAAGCAATCGTACTTGGGAACAAAACAATCGTCAAACCTCATGACAGGCATTGAGGTCTACGCAAAAGCATGCGACAGATGGATATAACACTACCCTCGCTAATCCTACTGGAGCAGTATGGTGAAGCATGGTCTTGAAGGCCTACTGCACCTGTTATATAAGCCGATGTCCAATAATAGAACTCAAAACGGCTTACATTCAAAAAGTTGCTTACATTGTTTATTGTTACCCATATATCATTGTTACGTTGATTTATCATAAATGTTAACGTTAACACGACTACCCATGTTCATAACACGGTGTAGTATACAAATACTTACTCTACTCGCACAATTAATACGTAAAGTTTGACTTAACTTAGCCTGTTTCAATTTATCCAACGGCTGGAGAGATTATCCCAAATATGAACAAACTTTGTCTCATAATAATATTAGTTGGAGAGAATTCAAGGGGAATACTAAAAGAAAACATTTCGTGTCGTTTTGTTCATATGTTACTTGAAAGCGCAAAAGTTGCTGAAACATATTACGATTTACTACGTATATGCCCTCCAGCTAAGTTCAGTGACAATTACTGTGGTTGGAAACGGAGACCTAAAGTGGCGTGTTGTTGGAGAAGGATATGCCCAGCCGTGGACATGATATACATATGTGTATATTTTCAAATATTTTGCTTTCATATTTAATACTAAACCGTAATATTTAATGTCATACAGGCATTTATGTTTTCATCTACGTAACTTATTTTAGGGAATTCCAGAAGTATCCCCACCCTGAATTCCCAGCGTGGATTATGGGCATATCCTACAGGAGAGGCCCACGTCCAGCAGTGGACTGCAATAGACTGATGAAGATTGTACTGAAATATTATCAATGTAAGGTATTAAAATTAATTGGATAAATAAGTTTGAAAAATATAGCTTTGAATTATGTATTAGGTATATTGGCGTTAATAATACATAGGCATAATTATCGGAATCGACTTAAGACTTAATGATCTTAAAAACTAATATAATTATTAAAATGAAAGTATGGTAGAGAAATCAGTTATGTGTTATAATTATATCACGACAGCTCATTTACGGGATAGGCCGAGGGCGATTACTTAATTCATGAGGGATTGTGGAAAATCTTTTACAATTAACGTATTATAATTAACAATGCTTCATGTAAGATATTTAAATTATGTACATATACACCACAAATTCGACATCAATTGGAGTATCGTCATCTAAGCCTTTTTGTTGTACGGTCGGACACGGTTCTCTTTCCGTACTGTTCGGCCACGATGACCAGCGCTTAAGCCGTGTGAAGTCAGCCAGTCCGCAATTAGTACCTAATTAAAGGGCAATAAACTTAACAATTAAAGTTCAGAACTGAGTTTATACAGTAATTTACTCGTACAATTATGACTTCGCATAGCCGAGAGCGTCGTGTTGAAGTGTCGTACACAGCGATGGAAACAAACTTTATTGCTCTCCCTGAACACGCGAATTCGTTATTTGTAAACAGACAGCAGAAGGATACAGCACGCGTTTGTATTATAAGCTTTTATTGTAGCGTAAACATGACTATATTTACTACGTTCACGCGTTTAGTGAGTTTTATTTACGTGGTAAATTTTATTGAACAATGCGATTATGTGTAAGATAATGGTTCTTATTATACAAGAAGCACATCAGGTCTGCATTTGGCACACGGTACTCACTGTCTACCCTGATACGGACCTGGCGTGACATATAATAATATCTTTTATCGAACACACTCTAAGGAGGTAAATTGTTTCCTTTATTTTGTAACATTTCTTTTAGTTAACATGTACGTTCTCGTGAGGTACGTAGATATGACGTTACTTGTATTTGCCTTCAACTTCGGGCAAATATAATGTTATTAAATATGCACATAAATATTAAACACATCTTATATAACTATTTCGATGCCGAATAAATAAACAAGCCGGTCCAACGTTTCGACCTTTGCACATACAACATAACAATATTGTTTGTACATAGTTGTTTGAAAGATTTATTGTTCAAGTTATTTTAGTTCATTGAGCACTCCATTTCACAATCGTCACGCTTAGTTCTATTTATATGCGTTATTAATAACTCGTCTGAGACGCCGTCAAAGGCGGTATGAATGAGGTTATCGAGTCTCGAAACGTAAATTTGATATGCGCATAAAAAGCAAGTAAGCATTTTCATGAATAAGCAGTGGCGAGCGAGCGATCGTTTCGTGTTAATAATAATGTTTCTTGTTTTTGAATGAATGGATAATAAATTTGGATAATTTTTAAACATTGAAATCGTTCATTAATTAATGTTATGAAGCTACATCGCGATTGAGAGTGTCGTTTATAATACTTAAGAAAACGTATCGAATCTTATCGGTACGTATCAGTACGTATCGATACGTGTTCGAAATTCGAAAAACTTTCAACACGAGTCTTTTAAGTTTTTAACACTTGCGAGATCATATTTGTTTGAAATGCACCGGACAGTTAGAGCGACCACTAAATAAAGTGTTAACTCGTGAAACTATAAAGAAGGAATTGCCCACGTATAATACACCGCATAATCGTTTAGCAAACAGGCCGCCTCGCGCGGCGGTCGCACCGGGGCTAACCGTTCTATTAGCAACACCGCGGCAATTAGGCGCGCCGCACACCGCGCGAACTGCCCCTCACTCGCCCGAGCTTAGATAAAATCACCGTCCGACACGGATTGTGGTGAATTGAACGCGTCTAGCGGGCACAATCGCTCTGATACATTCCTAAGAGATCGCTATTTAAATTCAACGCTATGCAGCTTAAACGATTTAAGCGCTGGATTGTGTAAATACACCTGAGGTGAAATGGTATTGACTGGATTCAATTGCTTTAAAAGGCGTGCGTCGATTCAAAAGTGTCTTAAATTAACAGTGTTTTTTATTAACATTTTAATAATAAATTTATAAGCTTCAACGCAAAATGGTTATCTGCTTTTGTAAAAGAACAGATATATTCGCTGAAGGAATAAGTCTGAGGCAGTAATTGTAAATCGCTACCATTACTTAAGGCACTTAAGCTAGATCGTATTGCTTTGAGTTTAAATCACGCAATGATTTACACTCTAAAGTTTTTCCGCACTCTAACAAGGTTAAACTTTATTTTAACGATTTGTATCTTATTTATGTACTGCATTTTGTGGTCTGTAAAATCTACGTACCACGAAAGAGACTTGGCGTGATGGTATCATGATCACCATCATGCCTATCCACTGCTGCACATAGGCCTCCCCTGAGGGTTTTTGGGGGTAATCCCCCCGGTAGCCAAGCAGGTTGGGCTTCATAGAATACGACTTCTGGCGCTTCCTACGCTGTTGCCCTTAGGCGGTCGAGACGTTTTTACGACACCCTGACATTCGGCATGTAGTCAGGAGATATATTCTTACTCGGCCCCGAGAAAAAATAAATAATTATATATTGCATTAAGTATACCTTCCATAGAAAAGACCTATGTTCATTATTATTGTACCATAACGTCAGAACTCTTACGGCGAAACAAGCGTGAGTATATGAAGAGAGCAACGAGTGTGGATGAAGCACACCAGGTTTGCAAGAACAGAGATATTTGACTCTCGATACCTACCCCATGAGAGACCTGGCGTGATAAGTATTAATAACAAATTTCCATAACGATTCGTTCTTGATAACAAATCTAATTACATTGCAAATATTACTACTAAAACACTATTCCTTAAAATGCTGACATATTCAAGGTTGTCAAAATAATTTGTTAATAATTGAATGGCAGTGAAATATTAAGTTGAAAGGCGATTAAGGAAATGTGGTACCGCTGTTTGCCTCCAAGGTGTTGATGTGGCACACAAAGATAGTATTCAAACAGGTGTCCGATCTGTTTGCGATTGTTTGTCTCTAAAGGATTTAAGGGCTATTATTCATGGAGAGAAGTTAACGATATTATTATGATAGATGTTAGTTTGTACTTTATTGCCAAACTATAAAAACATGCGGGTACTTCTTATAAAAAAACAACGGTTTAATGAGAAGACTACTTTTATCACGCGCAGTAATCAAACAGTTCAGTCTTAAGGCAAGATGTAAATTATATGATACTACCAAATACTAGATGTGTAAATAAATTATTGCAACTGTTAGAAATACAATACGATAAGTGTCTGTCCCTCAACTATTTATGTTCGCTTAATTTTAGTTTGTTGATCTACCTAAACACCCAATTTGCAGTCTACATGGCAAAACTCAATCCTTCTCATTCGCAAAGAAGACCGCCGTGTAACAGTGGACGATGTTGAATATGATGGTTATGATAGAATAAACAGATTAAAACGTTTATGGAAAATATTAAACTACATAACCCTTTCCAACATTAAGAGCTAACTTCTGTAAACAAACGTAAGAAGGAACATTTAAAGAAAATATCTTACTAGTGACAAATCCTTAGTAATTCGTAAAAAGTTTCAAATTATTTAAATACTAAAATCGGTACCCAAATTTAAAGTGAGAGGATAAATAACGGGTATTCAACAGGGGTCCTCGCTTCCGATATTTATTTAGATGTTCAGGCTATATCTTCTTCGTCACGACTACTGGGTTTGGAATAACTTTGGCATTTTAAAGTACGTAATATTTCTTGGCACTTGGCACTAAGCTCGTCGGTTACATTAACTTGTCTCTGATATGTGATAGGAGCGAGTGAAAACAATAGGAATAATACTCTACGAGTAGCTATATTCGTTCGAAGGTTTCATGTGTGAAATAGTAAAATATATTTATATAAGATAAAAAAAATAATAAAAATTAAGGATAAATAGAGAAAATAATAGCGCTATACTTAATGCCATGATGTAAAAAACTGAGTGGCTAATAATACGTTACGCGAATGGCTGACAAAGATAGTGGAATATGCTAAAATAGCCTGTGCGGTAAAGAATGAAGCAGTTGAAATAGAAACTTTGAAACAATCCATTACAAGTACATTACAAGCTATATGTATTTATATTGCTATGATATCATCACGCTCGGATCTTTACGGGGTAGGCAAAAAGCACTGAGTGCTAGATATCTATGTCCTTGATTTCGAAGATTTCTGACTCTCCCATCATTATCTTACCTTTTAGTCAATAAAGGTAAAGGTAAGTCGTGGTCTCCCTCTTCACCTGCATGCATCACCATTCGCAGGTGTTTCGCGTTTACTTACGATATGTACAAAAAATATAATTATGTATATTTACAGATATTTCAAAAATGACAAAGGACAATCAGCAATATAAAAGTACGTTTAAAAATCCGTAGGATACAAAGAACGGAACGTATCGTCAATATTCATGCCGTATTACCATCTATAATGTTTATTCAACAGCGAATATCACAGCTTCAGTTTACAAACAAACAACAAATTGGCATGTTTACGGAAAGCAATAAAATTTCCATCATTGCGTACGACATCTTGGCACGAAACACTCAGCTATGCAAAGTGACGAGGATAGCGAACACCATGAGAGATGCATAAAACGGAACGACGTTAAAACTTTTATTTTTTCTTTGTCCTGTTTTACTGTCCGTGTGGACCTTTTTAGGCAAAATATATTTAAAACGTAACATCACGCTTGTAATCCCCAAAGAGGTAGGCAGAAAAATATAGAACATTCCTACATTTCACCGGTTACGTTTACGTCCCATTAAGGAATAGGTGATGAGCCTATTGCCATGCACCGGGCACATATCCAGACTCAGAGCCACTACTAGACAATCTAAATTAGAAAAATTTTGTAGTTTCCGACCCCGAAATTGAACCCAGGACCTCCCGACCGGCAGTCACATTTGCAACCAACACAACCAACAAGTCGGTTGTAACATATTTAATTGCAGTAAAAAGTAATATTTTCTGAATTAATATTATTATTGCTATATAATCACGTAAGATCACTTACGAGGTAAGCAGAGAAGATCAGTTTCCAGATATCTTAACTTTATAAAATCCAATGATGTTCTTCTAATTGTGCCAATCCTTTGACATTTATCATTATCTTCATAAACGCCCGTCAACTTGGCGGCGACGACGTCGATTTGACAACATTTAACGTTAAAGTTATTTATGCTTGTAATTAATTAAAATTGTATTCGTCTCCGGATACTGGAAGTTACATTGTTAATAGAATCAACGAAACATCAAACAATCAAACGTTAAACGCGTGTCACCCCTGAGTAACGACATTTAACGAACTCCGCCATGCTCCACTTTTGAAAGCCGTTCGAGACACAACAGGAGCTGTACAATCAATGATGTCTTCTCCGATTCTGTTGCTATACAATAAAACCGGTAAATAAATAATTAAATAAGCGCAAAAAGCTGTTTCAAAATAGCCCCCTTACCGAGCGGAGCAGCTGTGACCGACTCAAGGCAATCTACCCGCTTCTTTTAGGCCGCGTTCTGCAACTCAAATCGTGATTTTGTTACTGTTTTTTTATGTTGTTGTTTGTTTGTCGACTATCTCTCCCGGTGGCTAGCAATTACGGATCACTCGGTGGACTGTTCGTTTTATTGGGTGTCCGATGAAAATGCAAATGTTACGGTGCAGTTCGCAGTTGATAAAAGTTGCTCACTTCGATTGAATTTCGCTTATATCGGTAATATATTGCGTGGTGTTTGTGCATGTGTACGATCATGGCTTGTAAATGAGCCAGATGGCGGCAACCCCAATCCATAGACGCAGAGGTTACGAAATATGGTTCTTTGTTATATTTAGTAAAGAATTTTTTTGTTATGAACTTGCTATAAAATTTTGATGATCTACAATAAAAATAATGACCTATTTAAATTGTCTCAATTTGAAAATTTTCTTTCCATTCGTGGGACTGCAGGAAGATATTTCTTATAGGAATAAGCAGATCCTTGTACAGAGTTTCTATTTGTTCATTAGTTATAAGTATACAGTGTACAAAATAAATAAAAGAAAATAAATAGGATATACCCTGAATTTTTATGGAACAAAATTGATTCGTTACCAATTTGGTTCACCGATATTGACAAACTAGAACTTTAGCGTCATCAGCGTTAACTTACGGGTAGTCGATATTAGTTTTTAATGTCATCGCGCCTCACCGAGACCATGAGTCATTTTCAAATCCACTAATTAGCGATATGGCGTCAGTTCAACGATCAGCTGCATACTAAAAGCTGAAACACAATCATAATATCAATAGAGGAAGGTAATTAAAAGAGCCAAGAGCTGACGTCATTAGCGCAGGGCAGTGTCTTTCTCTCGCTAGTACACCTGCCCTATATTTATTTGTACCTTATCACGATATATGTAGGGTTGCTAGAAATTTTAATATAGGTACAATGAAATATCAACTGAAATATACTATACAACATCAATGTAAATTAAAATAGTAGGTATGTTGATAAATTTGTCGTGGTAATGCTTATTATAACAGTTTTATGATCTGTGAGATTCTGTAAAGGTGTAAAAAAATGACTTATGAATTTAAAAAATTTTAATTATGGCTAAAAGAACTCGCGACCTATTCCATAGTGGGACGTAAACGTAACTACTAAAGCGTGAGAGTGTTCTGCAATCCTCTGCCTACCACTTCGCGGATAACAGCCGTGATGTTACGATGTGCCTAAAAGAATTTTCCACGTGAATTGAATTAAAATTTATGTTATTTTGTAAATAAATACTGACTGAAGCTATTCTGATAATATTTTTTATGTGTAATTTGAACACTTGTCACATTCATATGTATATTCAAGTAAAAAAATATAGATACCTACAAATTGAATCTGTAAAAAGCGAATCCAAATTGAAACGCTCGTTCACAGCCCTGAATAAATTGTCTTTTAAACGCACGGATATCAGTCCATATTTATCGCAGGTTTTATTAACCTTGTCTTTATAGAGTCGATTATAATCTATGCCTGCGACACTGGGCAGCTGAAACGTTATCTGGATTCTAAGTATTCTTATACAAATTTATTACAGCTGCCAATAAATGATGAAGTGGAAAATCGGTACTCGTAAATCCTAGCTAATAATTAATTTTGAAATTCCTGATTAACTCGATCGTACATGAAACATCATAAAAAGTGGTCAAAATTTCCTATAATAGATAATTCAATTTCCACGGCTGTAATATAAGCAGAAGAGGTGAAAAAAATGTCAGTAATAATTATAGTCTCCATCTACTTTATGGGAAATATACCTCTATATACTCTACATTTGTGGCGAAAAATAATGCAGAAGAAATTCAATAAAATATAGGTATAGGTACAATATTTGTATAAAACAGTATAATTCACCTAAATCTAAGGGCAGCAGTACTAATTACGTGATGTACCTATAATAAATTTCCAGCTCGCAATGTTGGATGAAAATATCGGATTCAACCCTTTTAGTGAGACTCGTACACGGCCAGGATACAATTAAATACGATTATGAAGCTAACATTAACAAACAGGTATTCTACCTGGCCATTATTTAAACATGATAAAGTTAATATGTAATAAAAAAATCATTCTATAGCTACATAAATAAATAAATAAATCCTCGAAAGGTAAACAACACAACCGAAATTTCCGAAATTTCATTTGACAATAACTTATAGAGCAACATCACATCCATAATCCTCGAAGAGGTAGGCAGAGGAGTGCAGTACACTCCTACGTTTCAACAGTTACCTTTACGTCCCACTGTGGAATAGGTGGTGAGTCTATTGCCATACATCGGCTAGACTTAACTATTACTAGCTGTGCCCTGCGCGCGTTGCTACGCCACGAACTAAAATAAATTTGAAGGAAAGACGTTACACA
>DWTO01000005.1:0-42975 GCA_018244755.1 Jemadia pseudognetus
GCGTGTGTCAAATGCATGCTGGTTTGTGTAATGTTTTATTTATTGATTTAATGTACTTTATAAGCATTATTATTGAATAATATTAGCGTTCTGCACTTCTCCTACACATAAACTATAAGTGTGCCAAAATTTTATGCTCCTGCGTCTGCGCAATTTTCGTAAAAAGGGGTCCAAAGTTTTTGCATCACGTATTAATATATAGATATTTCTCACGACAGTTTATTAAGGATTTGTAACGACCTTAACTAATTAGATTATTTAGAGAAAGTGCCACAATCAAAACCTAAAGTTAGTTATCGTTTCGATTGAGGGCATATCAATATTAAGTATGCATCTCTGGTAAGACTCAGTTGCCAAGCTTTGGTCGAAGTTCCGAGGATAGCAGTGCACCTTGGAGCGAGGAACCTAACTTGGAATCTATCCTTACTAAGAGTTGCCAAAGTATGTGACGTATATAACAGCTTGAAGTAGAACTCTCCAGTTACCGTTCAAGATATTGGTGTGGGGCGTGGGATGAGCTGCTAATTTATTAGTGTCGGCATAAAACAGTCATTTTACTACCTATTTTATAGGTACATTTAATGACAGGCTTAGAAAGATTCGTTAACCTTTAAGAAACGTTATTCACCTTGACAATAGCGAAGTTATAAAGAAAATAATTTATTTTACGTCTGTATTATACCTCAAGACCTTTTATCATCCTTCTCCGATGCATTTACGACCATAGCGATTAATAAGAGAATATTTAATAGGTACTTATGCCGTCTTAATGTTATGTTACTTAGATAGATCATGTCTGGAACATTCGATTGTGTGTTGTGTTAACTTAACTATATACAACGATCAGTAACAAGTGTTAGTCAGTTGCATAACACTGCTCGCTCATTAATTGATACTTGTATCATCTTGTGACTTTTGCAGCGTTACATAGACGCTAAGTACTTACCAACAATCACCATAAACACTCATACGAGCGTCAAGCTTTTGTGTGACGTAGTTGCTAACTTTACATACTGATATAGGAATGTATTGGCTTGGTGAATGTGATATGAAATGTATCTGTTCTTTTTGAACATGGACTTTTTTAGGATATAATGGAAACGGTTTAGGTTTTTATGATGTCATTCATCGAATAATAATGACGAAGTATCGATTTCACATCGCGTTGTCTCGCAGCAAGTTTTATGTATTTATTCAGTTTACATTTAAGGCTGTGACCAAAGAAGCTGTGCGTGGGATGTAAAAAGCGACTCACCCGCATTGATTTAGTTAAGATAATCGGAATTTAACAAAAAATAAAGTACTGCAAAAACATGTTGGTTGATGTAGCTTGCTTTATGTTAAAATTAGTTTTAATACACAGTGGACATATAAGACTTGTATTAAGATAGTTAACTATTATAACATCAGCAGGCCAGGCCCCACACTTGGTTGGCAGAGATCAGACTGTGTCACACATTTCTAAACTACAGACCTCATGTAATTCTTTTACATTTATCTCTCTTTTCATATTCAGTCTCCATTTTGGCAGATTATATTTTAATTATAGTTTGAAGCAAATTCCACAGCACACAAAACAAACTTAGTTTTATTGTTGAATTACCAAGACATTGCAATGGGCATATTGCGTTTCGCGCAGAGCTCTGGCACCGAGCGAAGGCCCCGAGACAGGCTAATGGAAGCCGCAAGCCCGCGCTCAAGTGAATATCTCTATTGCGTTACATGTTGCAGTGGTGAGTAATGTCGGAAATTAATTGTACTTAAGAATGTTCCCGAAAGTATATATAAAACATTAATAATACTGCATTCGAACAAAAGGAAACGAGTATTCAATGAATACGTTTAAATGTCAAAATATTCAAGTAAATATATGAAATACGTGAGGTCAGTACGAATTGGAATATTTGGCTGTCGTTGCTCCCTGCCTATTCCGTGAGGAACCTGGCGTGACGATGTAATGATAATAAATATGTAATGGAATAAGTTAATGCAACCTGTTTTGCAACATATCTTGTTTCTTGTCTTTAAAATGTATGTATATCGCACCTGTAATCCCGAAGAGATGGACAGAGGAGTATATTATACTGACACGTTTCACCAGTTACGTATACGTCCCACTATGGAATAGGCGATGAGCCTACTGCTACTCACCGGATATATATCTAGACTACGAGCCACTGCTAGAAAATCCTATATAAAAAATGTCAGTAAAATCCTGTGGTGCCTAACACGATACTTGAACTTAGGACCTCTGATCGGCTGTCGCGCTTCCAACCAACACGACCAATAAGGCAATCAAAGCAATTTTGTGTTTTAGTGTCCAATAAAGAAGGTATATTATTGTAATGTAAATTAAAGTTTTCACAGGCACGTAATAGTCATTAAGTTCGAAATAAAATCTGAAACCATGGTGAGATCAGAGAGTCAGCGTGCACTCAATCAGCGCAGCGGCTTATTGTTTCCTGATTGTATTGCAATGATCCGCTACGATTCAAATCTAAATAGATTTTATGTTAATTCAACGAGCGCCCAGAATAAAGACCAGTTCAGAGCAGCCACGCGGGCAGCAATACAGGAAACGTCCGAGCTGCATCCACCCCGAGGCGCGAGCCATCTATTGAGAAGCAATTGTTGTATGAGCTATAGAACAAGCAAAAGGCGGTCGCCATGTTCGCCAAGGGCTTTTAATTGACAATGGATTGCACTCGGCACAGATTCGCCGCTTGATAACGTTTCACCTTTAGCCTTTCGTAACATATGCGAGGGCAGTCCCGTTCGCCGATTGCCTGCCTAATTTGTTGTAAACAGTTCATCTCATACATCGTGTGCCACACGTGAACGTACGTTATTACTGAATCGGATGAGCTCAGGCGAGATTTACAGTTGGTCAGGTGCAACGATAAATTAATGTGCGGTCATTATTACCGTGTACGCGGTGAGTCCACGACTAATCAGCGTAGTGGCAACACGACAGGGGAAACATAGCTTTAAATAATCGTTTCGCTGATTGCCCATACGTTAGTGAAATGTAACGTCAAGAGATCTGTTAGAGGGACGTGAGTGCGAGCGCTATTAGGCGTAAGACGCATTTAGCGCGGACCACACGCCGCCACCTCGCCGCGCGTCCATCTGCGATTGAGGGTAGTTAACATTTTATTGTTCAATTACTGTGTTCAGGACACAAGAATGTTTATCGTCTATCATGTTTACGATATTTGTTGGTAATCCTACACTTTTGATAGAGGGGAAGCTACGTAATTATGAATGTTTAGTAACACCTGTTTGCAATGCTTATTTTGAAAAAGCATATTAACAATAAATAACAAATGTCACTTTCAAGACTGCAATTCAATCGTGTTTCAATTATAAAAGGGTCATTACAGACCACACGCTTGTGAATACGACGAGAGCGTAAATTGCTTAGTGGACGTAAGAAAAAAAAACCTTGACAGTGAAATGCGCAGATTTTTATCATTTGTCGTAAAAAAACGAGTCTTAGTGCATTCGCGGTCAAACGAGACATTAGAAATGCTCATGACGTTTAAAAAGTATTCTAGTTCATATTAGGTCGCTTTATGAGCGCGCTTCAAAGGAAAGGCGGCAAGAGAGGCGTCGTGTTGTATGCACAGAGCGGCATACACGTAACACGGCTTGAATATGAATATGAGTCGCTGTCGGGCTTCGTGTGAACATAATTGGATATTCGCGGTAAGAGTTTGATCCGAAAGAGAGATATTATACGTTTCGTGAGCGTAGAGGAGGCGGCGTTATCAAGTGGCCATCCAATGTTATCGCGGCGCGACATCTTCGTACCGGGTCGCTTTTTCTACGCGTGCGCGGTGCGGTGGGCAGTAATGGCGTCCGCCCCAACGGGATTGCGCGCCGACATCGTTTCGCGTCTCATCGTGCGGCCGCAATACATCGCTCTACTTAAATTACGTGCGAGCTTGTTCCGGCAAACTATCGTGATAGAATAAAAACTTCGTCGCTCCCACCCCAGACCCGGTTTATCGTGAGAGCTTTTCAAATCGTCTTCTAAATGTGTAAAACCGGGTGCGTTCGCAATTTGAATGTATTGTTCGTAAAGAATGAGTATTATTTCGCAATTAATAAAGCTATCAGTTTAAATGGAAGTGCTGTGACAGCCAATTAATTAAAGTTAAATAGATTTCAATAGAAAAAATCTGTTACCCAGTTCGATCGTACGATAGCACTGCATCATGATGAATAGCGATACGCGCGGATCGGCGTCTGTAAGCGATCGATCGTCGCTAACGGTAAGCGAACAATGATGGGACATTCATTTCAGTTTGAAATCTCTAATGGAATTGTTTACGAGACAAATAATGCTGTTTGCAGATGTATCGTATCTAACATGCGTCTCCCAAAGTGTGAAGATCATTTTAAAGGATAATCTGAACAATACCGGCATCTACTTACGCATGTGATCCCGCGCAGAACGGAACACTTCCGGTCTTTAAATCGTAATACCCAAAAACGGTGTACGAAGACAACTGTAGATCATTATCACACAATGACACCGCTACTCTCCCAGCGTCCCATCAAACGAACCACATTCGCATGGCTGACGTATAATCTAGCAACACAATCTTTATTTTAAATGAAAACAAAATAGGTCGTATCGCAACTAGTTCTGTGTAATTTTATTAGTTAACGTAAAAGTAGAGAGATTTAAACACAGACAGTTAAATAGTTCGTTAAATACCTTTTATTATTGTAATAAAACGTCAGTCGAGAAGGAAATGTTTTGCATCAATAAAAGCCAAGTAATGTATTAACGGTTTATTGTATCAATATCGACCTACATTACGTGTAAGCTCTTAACACCGTTCAATTTGACAGTGTACTCGTTCCGATGTTTTATTTTTTTATGAGTTGAAGCTAAGAGATCGGTGTGCGATAACGAGGCCTCGTGAAGTAGGCAGTGATAAATTTAGCCGGTAACGCATGTGGGTCGGCGGCGCGCTGTCGCGTCGCTGCGGAGTGATCGCTCAATACATCAAAAGTCGAAAATTGAACGCGAGTGCGTTGCGTGCCGGAAGACGCGACGCACCGTTATATCATTAGCGTTTTTACGTCAGTGCGACAGGAGTGTGTCGCCGTCCTGCCGTCCTGCGCACCGCGAAGACAATCAATTACATATTAGCTTAATGTGATGAAGATGGCCGCCCGCAGCTTTACAACGTCAAGCATTTGCATGGTGTGTGAAAAACAGCTGACCGGCCCGGTCGCTGGTCTAACGGAGACAATGAACTTGGGATTCTTGTTTGTAGCCACTTTCGTAAACCAAGATTCAACACATAATCGAAACTACTTTTATTACCTACATATGTGACAATTGGATAAAGTACATACTTAGCTATCGCTCCCAGTTCGTCAGCATTGATTTAGAATACAATGGTATTTGGCGTTCGTACAAGAGTCGAATGCAATTGGCGGCGCCTATACCGGTAGGTGTGGATAGGCTAGAGCTCGGGTAGGAAGGAACAATGGTCGCGTGAGCGGGAGGCGGAGGCGGGCTCGTGCGCGCCGCTGGCCAGCCGCCCGCCCTCTCCGCATCGCCTTTCAAATAAATATATTTAGACTATTTATGTTCTAACTACTATTATTTACGACTGACGCCAACGATATACTAGTGTTCGTTATCGATACGAACGGAATATTTGCTTTGCATAAAGATTCATGCCCAGTAGGTACCAGTGTTTGGTTGGCTCTTGTTGTTTTGTACCGATTAGGAATTAAAAGCATGAACATTGCTTTTAAATAAGTTCATTGAATAACTTATTAACAAGGATTATGCTACAAATAGTATTGATAAATTTTTATAACATGTGAAAATGCGGGTATACATACATTTAACATCTAATTGTAAGTTACCTTTATAATTCTTTATGACGTAATATAGAAAACAAATAAAATTAGTCAAGCAAATGACAATGAGGTACCAAATTTATAGGACCTGCGTAATTATAGATGATGCAAATATCAGTCTAATGCAACAATTTTCTTACTAGTCCTAGGAACACGCTCAGCCTGTACACGTCCCCTGACCTTCCATTTAGAAATAGTGAATTATATTAAGCTCATGTTGCTGTGAATGTTAAGTTTGCATATTAATGGTGCTTTGGATAATAACTTGCTGGAGACCCGTTCGACCAGGCCGACGACGCGCTACGGGTAGATAATAGGAGGTCCTAATTGGTGCGTATACCGTAGGGCATGCGCACCAATTAGGACTTCCTAATGAATTACATTAACATGTACCTATATGTTTATGTAACTCTGTAATTCATCGCTCGTGTCAAACGCAAACGAACCGCTCGTACCTAAATAAAGACCAGCGATTAAAGTCAAGGTCCGATGCATACTTAACGGCTTCCTAAATATAATCGCAATCCTAACTAACGGTCATCGTCCAATCGAAAATAACCTTTATAGTCGTCGCTAAGTACTTGCGATTGATAAATGCACTCTCCATATGCCAGAGCATGTTGTGCAATGATCACCAAAGATTGTTATCTGTTAATAGGTGCTACCGGTAATGGGCAGCGCTCATGTACTCATCACTCATATCAAAGTGCTTACAGTTGATTACACAAGTAAAATGAGCTACACGCGGGTAACGGCGCTCTCAATAAATTACTCCATTACATTAATGACATAAAATGGTAACGAGGTAGATGGCAAAACGAACTGCAAATATAGATTGAAGTTATACAAAACTGTAAGGAAAGCTGCACACCTTGGCTTGGAAGTGTTCATATTGTTTGGCGTGGCTAACGCGGTGAAGTCTGTCGATTCGAATTTGGCTAGCGTGTCAGTCTATAGCCTTAATTATTGTCGAAGAACATACCTGTGTCCAACAGTAGAATGGTAAAAGGGTTAATAAGTATAGTTTCAATATTCGACTTCGGTTACTTGACAGCGGGATAAATCGAACGAAGGCCATTCCTCACGCGGTGCGTTACTCGTGGTGAGCGTTACTCGTTCTAATGTGGTTAATTCATTTCCTATAGATACCAATGCGCCGCAATGCAATTTGCAGCCGGTACGGCCACGGATGCGGAAGATTGAAGCGAACCTGTAAATCGCATCTAACACGTGCGAGTGGTCATCATTACGGTGGACCGTGGATTCCTTGCGGTCAACAGTCGTACATGCGTGATGAGGAGACGCCATTTCCACTTAAATCCATTTTCACATCGATATGTCATTCCGCCTAATGCGCTCCGCAGATGTTAACACGAGTACATATAAAGTAATCTCTGGGCTGCCACTCGGCCGGCCGCGTGCGGTTCGCACATTATTATCACAGTTCATAACTCAAGACAGAGCCTATTTCGATTATCCATATTTCATCCGGTATCGAGGGATGTATCACCGGACCGACCGGACAAGATCCGATTTACGAGCGTGGGCCCCGACGAGCTGCCTTACGCAGATAACGCAGATTCGATCTGCTTGTGTTTACAATGCCGGTCGCCGCCCGGTGACAGTGCCCTGTTAGACGTCGAGTCCGGCTTCGAGGAAATTCAAGCGTGCTTTACGGGATGCCCTGAACGGCCCTTTGACCACTGTTCTTGAATTAAAATAGTGCGGATGAGTTCGACGATGGAGACCACCTATTTTTCAATGAACATGGTGCTGTAAAATAAGATTAAATTTATATTTTATGTACTGCAGAGTCGTTTCCAATTAAATACTTTAAGTTATAGCTTATAATAATGAGGGATTACTTTCGAAATCGTTATTACTTCCAGCAATAGCAATATCAATAAATTGAAATGCATCATAACATCTGTTAAAGTAATTAAACGGGATACTTATTAATAAACCGAATAATTGCGAATGCAATGGCTCCGCGGTAGATTTCTACTAATTCCTCATTTGACAGCGTTCGAATCCGAGCGTTAACGACGACACCTAATAGCAAGTGGCGGTGACGTGGTCATTCGTACTTTACCATACTATACTTTGCGTCCACAATGAGTTCGCACTATCTGGCCACGAGTTCCGACTGAAGCGGAACGTTTTCGAATTCGTTAAAATGCTCGAAAAATCGCAGCTTCGCTTGGAACAATTGGGGACGCACGTAAAACGTGTCGTACGTAAAACGACAACACTGGTGACGAATTCTGATTTGTTGCATGTTGAGCGGCGCGCGTGGGGCAGCTTGGGGGGCGGGGGAGAGGGGGGGGGGCGGCGGCAGCGAGTGCTCGTGCGCAACACTGCGCGCCGCCTACCGTTACACTGCACCACTTTGCTGGACAGTTACATGCAGCAGCGACGTCATTTTTCTGAATTCACGACAAAGCTCAACCTCCTATCACAATAAAACTACCAAAGAACACAAGCGACAGAGCGAATTGCACCTACTATGGGTTAACATACAAACAAATACTTAATACACCGGGGTATATGTGTGAAGAGAATGATGAATATTAAAAAAGCACGTCAGTTCTGTACAGTATTTGACATTCGGTGTCACGCATACTTCGTAAGGAACGTGACGTGATGATACAAAAATGAAAATGGGTTAGTACCTACACCAATATGAACGACGAAATGTACACTACTACATACAATTAAAAGGTCGTCTTGTAGGTCGTCGAGCCGTGGTTAGCGAGATCCTCGTGTGGTTAAGTAATACAACTGTTCTCGTTACAGTAACAGTCACATCCGTCAGCTCGCGACGAAACGATGACTGATGGCTACGTAAACGTGGCGCATTACCGGGTTTACTACGCTGACTTTACATTGGACAACAAAAAATGAGTTTCACGCGACAAGCCTTTCCCGCCGCGGCATACTCGCTCGTATTGTTAACAGGTTGTCTGACAACGGAGAGAAAAGTTTATAGATACGAAATTACTATCATAGCAATGTGTTTGCGGTGTCCCTGGCGCCGCCCGCGGCCTCGGTCGGGACGACGGCGCGCTGCGCTGTTGTCCCTCTTGTAATTATCATATTGCTTCTACCCAGCGTCACGGTACACTGCAATGCTGTCTGTGCTGTGCTTGTGTTAAAATATTTCGTTATTCGCGCCATAACACACAACGCCGCAACAATGTTCGCAAGTCGCTACACAATTACTATTACACTTATCGTCAGCTAAGTGCCTATAAGTTCCGCTTCTGAATGAATCGTAACGAATATAAGATTCGTTTCTTTCTTAGCGGGAACTCGCAGACGAGGTCGCTTTCTATAGCCGCGGGGAGAAACGGGCACAGGAGACGTTTATCAATAGTGTTTATACGGTGAAATGGCAAAGTTCGCGGCGCACCGTCGTGAACTTTACATGGAATTTTGATTCTTCGGATATCATGTCGCACGACCGGTAGTGACAAACATGAATTACTGTTCATCTAACAATAGGCTTCGTGACGACTGTCACGTGCCTTAACGCGAATAATTTATTATTGGATAGCGATTACGAACCACTATTGTCGCTTATATTTCAGTCACGAGCGTTTATAAATATTTTATAGAGACGAAGTAAAGTGGACATCGCGCCGTTTAAAGCTCTATTTTTATTATATATGAGTAACAATAGTTATCGTATACAATATGAATTTGATTGATCAGATGGGTCGTTAAACAAAATCGATATAGGCGCATGCACTATGAGAAGAGTGAGCATAGGCTCAGGGAAATAGAGTGTGCGGCCGGCGCGACCTCTGCGAACGCAATAATTGAGCATAGAAATCAAATTACAGATGATTGATGTTGCCGTTACAGTACGGACGAAGCCGCAGAGGCGCCCGCCAACCGACTGGACCGTGTCATTTACGTAATAGGAATTCGACAATGTATTTGGAAAAAAAAACTCGGAATCAATCTGTGGTTGTATGCTTGCGGCTTTAGCTTTCACGTCGCGCGCATGAAAGTATTTACATACGAAGCTCGGCAAAAAGCTCGAGATAACGTTTCAATGAAAGACTGCATTCCCTTCGAGACCTCATATCTCAATGAGATCAGCTAGACAAGTATATTTCTTGTAGCGTTATTTTCACGTGGTATCAAATTGTAAAATACAGATTTATATTTAGTTCAATTTAAAAAATATTCATGTGAATATTTGAAACATCTCCCATGAGTTTATTTAATTTATCATTTACTTTTTTGTACTATTTAAAAATGTGTAATGTATGTTTACAAATTATTTACGTCATTTATCTACTACAATACTTAAAAAAAAATTATAACCATAAAACGAGAAGATAAGGTATAATTAAATTGGCTTTGAAATAAAAAAAGAATGTGTGAAATCACAATTAAATTCATTCATATATATTAAATTTTCATAACTACATTACATTGTTTTCAAGGTTGTCATAAAGTTGATATATTTGCCAATCTCTCAAATGCTCTTTGCCTACCTTGTAACGGTCGTGGCGTGACGATATATAAAAAAACACCGATTCCGTAAACGAATGGCATTTTGGCATTTGTGTCGTGACGCGTCTCGCGCCGCCCTCCTCCGCCGCGCAGTCTAATTACAATGACACTCGGACGGCATCTGACGTGCGATTAAACTACATCTCACTCGACGTCTCATGCTTCTAGTGTTTCTAACTCCGTGCAGTAACAATTGGGGTTTTGTTGCTTTCTTATGTTGCTATTACTACATATATAGTTCTGTCAGGTCGCTCACGGAGACGATGACACGTCCACAGGGAGCGCCGGGTGCCAAATACCCTTCCATACTTAAGTTGCTACTGCCACGTTCGTCACTTTCTACATTAGAGCTAGTTTCGGAGATATAACGGACCTTATTTTATATCATAACTGGGTACTGAGGTCTGCAGGAATAAATATATTTGTCAATCGTTGTCCTTTGTTTACCCGTAAGGGACCTGACGTCATGATAACATCAGCTTAAACAGTCCCTTAAAGAGCCTGCCTTGACTGCCTCGTTGGTCATGTTGGTTGCAAGTGCTACTGCCGATCGGGAGGTCTTTGGTTTAATGCCCGAGTCTGACACTTCAACATTTTTCTAATTTAGATTGTCTAGTAGTGGGTCGAAGTTTGGATATGTGCCCGGCGTATGGCAGTAAGCTGACCAGCTATTCCATAGTGGGCCGTAAACGTAGTTACGTTATGGTGACACGTAGAGTGTTCTACATGCATCTGCCTACCTCTTCGGTGATTACGGGCGTTATGTTACGTTCCTTAAAGAGCAAATTGAGAACGAAGTGTGACTCCACACAATGCAGTGAGATGAGAATAAAAAGTAATTGTGGGAGAGTACGCATTGAGGTTATCAACATAACGAATCGATTTTTGGCTCAATCGGTGTCGGTGATTAATATTTATTTGCGGAGAGTAAAAAAAAATTACATGCAAACAATTTTCGTTTCAAGCTTATATGTTGAGCAAAGCAATTTATGAGTGTTGTCGACGACGGGGAAAGTAACCTTCATTCGATTCTTATAAGATTTCATAAGTAGGTACCCTCCAAAATGTGCCATATGATCGCATTACAATTATTTTTATAGACACTCAAAGTTTTGCTAAAACAGAGTGTTATGAGGCGAAAAATTAAGCTAAATTATTAAAATTTTTAAACGTACAACAATAAACCTGTGATTTTCATTCATGAATAAATAACATAAAGTAACCTCAGGTCCCTTCAATCAATGGTGTACCTTAATATACCTATTATCCACAACAGAGTTTCACACTTTTTGCAAGTTCGATTCTCCTATTGTTCCTTCAGATAAATAAATGCATCATCTTTATTGCAACTTACGCCTTTGCTCACGGCACTCAGCTGTCTCTTTTATTATTTAGTCTATAGCTTTATTTTCTTTGAATGGAACAGAAATTGAAGTCAACGTTCACTAGTATACCTCGCGTTAGTTACATTTAATCGCAAGGTCGCTTAGCACTTCGCTGCATTGAAAACAAAGTGTATCAGACCTCACCGCAACGCGAGAGAAATATATTAAGATTTAATAATTTTACCCTCGGAGCATACAATGTAAATAATAGTAAGGTATGGAATTCAGTATTAGTGAGATGCAACCACAAGATGCAAGAAGCAATTTCTTTGTGAGGAAACGCATTGAACCGGTCGCGCTAAGCCGGCGAACAGGTGTCAATGGGACTGCGACCCTACATGGACGCGACAGCGCGCAAACCAGTATTAGGTGAAATTTACGGGCCTGCGTACGCCCACAGCGGCGATAAACTATCATTTAATGGTGAATATCAATGACGGCGAACAAATGAATGGAAGCATACAACGGGCGATAAATGAAAACCCATGTGGTCGCGGAAACCTATCGATTGAGATCAATGCCTCGAAGCTACAAGCTATTTAATGATTTTGCATTATAATGTGCTTAGATACGCACACTTTTAATATTTACTTTATATATAAATTTGTATTCATTGGGCACTCATCCAATGTTCTATGGGTTAATATGACGGCTATGTAATATTTTCGTATCAGAAAACTGTTATAAGTACAAGAGAAAGCATTCAGAACGAGCCATATTAACATATTGGAAAATTATTTTATATGAATATATTATTATGAGAAGCTATAATCATGTACCTACACATATTGAGTTCATATGCCTGGATTAAAATAAAATTTCTCCGATCATTACCGAGCTTAATAATTTAAATAACCATCAAAGACCGTTACCGTCTTAAAACCACGCTAAGAAGGAAACAAAATAAGATACTGTAAGTTGTTAGACATCCCATTTTATTTTACAATCTTAAGCCTAATGACAAGTGACACACTCACATTTCGAGCGCACTTACGGTTTATGTTTTTTTTTGCCGGTACGTATAATTTATGCAAATCAGTGTTTACTATTAAAATGCAGGTATGCAAATCAGTGTTTACTATTAAAATACATCATTTATTTGTAAAAATAAATGACTCTAAAAATGGACGGGCCTAGAAAATAATCAGAGAGAAAAGAAAAATAATAGTTATAACACAATTTCGCCACAACATCACAGAGGGTAGAGTGGACAGAAATAGAAGCAATTTGCGACATCGTGGTGGATGATACACCCGCGACCGCAACTGTCCTGTCCCCGCGGCCGCGCGCGCCGGCGCAGCGCCTAGCTACAGCCTTTACCATCTCGTACGTATAATGATAGCGCGTAATAATATTTATGACGCCCGTCAGGAGTACATTAAATTAATTATTAATTTGAGACAAATTCGTTTTACTCAATAGATATGGACGAAAGTATACCTATACGAGTGTGCAGTTATTAGTTACCGTCAACACACGTGTACATATTTATTTTCATTTCTATTTTTTATTATTATTCAAAACGTTTAAGATACGTACAGTTATTTTATTTGTATCCGTTTTTTTCATTTTAACAACACTTCGATAACGACTTATCTAGAAAAGAGGGCAGTGTTTGTATTTTTAAATAGAAATCATTAAAAAGAAAGCGATGAAAGTAGCGGATGCAGTGACTGCACCGAAAACCCAGTTGCGATAGAGTTCGAACGCAAATCGCTGCGAACAATATTGTAAAATTATGGGATTTATCCCGACTGCGCCCTCATTCGGTTAGCATGATTAATCGCGGAGAAAACTGGCCGGACTTACGCGTTAGTAATTTGTGATGTCACGTTTTACCCTGTACCGATCATTAGGAGTCATTCCGACCACCATCTACTGATTTTTCATAAAAATCAGAGTAGGGTTACGATACCTTCGAATTATACACATGTAGGTATTCTAAGATAGTCCTCAATGCCAGAACATAATGTGCTACCGGTCAAATAGAAATGTTATCTTTTTTCTTAACTAATAGACGTGATATATTTTTATTAGATTGATAGATTATTGAAGACATTCACATATAAATTCATTTATCCAAGCACCTTTCGTTGTAAGGAGGCTTCACTAACAGCGTGGTATTCATTGCCAATTTTCCATAATTTGAATAGCTTTAGTACTGTTTTCTCACCTCATGTCAAACGAATACAAAAAGGGACGCATGCTATGGTATGGCTATTTCCACCTGCCCAGCGGAATGCGCTGCCCGCAGCCACAGCGTGAAAAGTGGTTTAATTTTTTAAATTGTTGTGTACAGTGTCTTGATTCTTTGCCTTTAGGGATGGAAAGAGAGAGATGCTAATTAGATGAGATGCAGTTCAATAAAACTATACGGCTAGATCAAGAGTGATTGCGGAGTGATTACAGCTTAGTGATATTACATATGTGTCTTCACGCCGCCTCGCTTCCTGGGTAGGCACAGAGCGTCAAATGCCAAAAATCTCTATGCTTGCTTTGTGATATTGTTCAATACAAGTACACGTATTAGTACAAATTACAAACTAAATATACATATGTGTATTCATACCATGATTAAAACTTTATCTCCAGGATGTAACTGATGATAACGATGTGAGAGCCGTTTTCATTATATTGACCCAATGGATAATTGTAAAATAATACGAGTTGCAATCTTAAGCCACGTATGTAGCTTTATAAGTAGTGCTCATCGAAAGAGCACAAATCGTATGAATGAATCTCTCATTAATGTAAATCGGCCGGCGGCAGACGAGCCCAGCTCGTGACCAACCTACTGACCTCGCGGGGGACATCTTGAATACGGCATTGGTATAATGTATAATATATGTATAATCGCAATACAATATTTTACTTGTACAATTGTAAATCTTAAGGAATTGTGTGGAAATGCAATAATATAAGTTACGAGTATAATACGTAAATGGGAATATGATCTAAATATTTTCTACGATAAGGTTATAGGGGTAGGTATTACTCGAATGGATGGAAGCGCCATCGTTAATCCAAAAATCCTAGGGCCGAAAAGTCCCAGGTCAGGTACCATTGTGTTTTCTTAGTAGGTAATATCTGTAAATTTTTAGTAATATCTCGGAGTCTAAAATTGTGCCTGGTGTATAGCAAAAGACTCACCGCCTATTCCATAGTGAGACAAACGAAACTGGTTAAACGTGGGAGTGTACTACATTCCTCTGCCTACTTCTTAGGGGATTACAGGCGTATATATATCGTTACCGGCTAGTTACAATTAGGATTCGATTAAACTGATGTTTTATGTTGACAATAAATATAGTTCGTAGAGAGACAGGTAATAGGTACCAATAACAACATATATTGAGCATAATACGAATTTGTTTGCATGTTATGTGATAATATTAAGTTGGAGACGGCTTTGTTGGCCAAATATAGGCATTGAGCGACACTGACGCTCAGCGGAGGCCGCCGCCTTGTAAGGGCGGAGCGCCACTATCTCGTCACGTCGGCACGTAAGGCAGCCGCCGCGGCCCATTAGACGCCGAACAACAAATTACAATTTCATTCAATGTAAATACATAGAGAACACACGTAACTCGTGTCGGCGCCAATGTTCCGATTTAGACACGCCTAATATCTTATTGTGCGGATGAAGCCGTTCGGCCTCCCCGTGGCGCTCCGACGAATGGCCGCGGTCCACTGTGCACGGCTATCTCTCGCTCATTAGTATCTTTAACAGTTTATTAAATGATTACGCTCTAATGAATGTACTTGCGCTTATTACCGCTACGTAGCCGCTCATGACTCACCTCATGTTCCGCAACCGCGGAAGGTGGAAATGTTAAAAAATGCTGTTATTATTTTTGACTATACGGTAGTCAGCTTATGAATATAATGGTACGTATTACAATTTTTGCTCTCTAAATAACAGGCAATTATTGTATAATAACCATATTATAAAACCATTCCGTTAACACCCACTTACGGATATTAAATTCATGCATATGTATGAATACATAATTTTACGTATGATAATGACCGTCTAGCAACGATGAGATCGTTTTGAGTAAATGTCGGTTTATGGTAGTAACATCGGTTAATAATACGGCGTATCAGGATGTATTACACACGTATAAGAAACGAAAGATGATATCCATAGTGTGCCAACGAGTAGTGGTAAGTATGGTGAAACGTAAACAGCAGGTTGGGGCCATCCGGCTCATTGAAAGCGCTGACCCCATCCGATCGGCGCTCGGGGCGGCGGCGACGTGTCCCGCGCGTTCGCACCAGCGCTGATGTCCGTGAAAACACAATAGCAGTAAAAAACCTTATATGGACTCCTTCACCACTGTTAGATAACTTAGAATGGTGCTTTAAATCACATCAATCCTTTGAATTACAAATAAATACCCGCGTATTCCATTGGGCAACATTATGGCCATTCCGCATAGGTCAGAGCGGACTGCTTTAGGTATGCACGAGAGAGACTATCAATTCAAAATCTGCACTTTATCGCATCCGCTTGTTATTGTGAGTGTATTGTTGCACGGTACAGGTGGCGTCCCACTTGGCGGTGCAACGATTCTGGCGCGCGACCTTTCTCCGCCGGCCATTATGTCGGCGTGAACCGCGCGGCACCTCGCCGCTGACAAATCTTTCGATGGGATAAGCACGTCATATAGTAAAATAGATAATAATGCTTCGGAAATAACTTTATTCGAGGCAAGAGTATGGGGGAAAATGTATGTTATCAATCTGTGACCAATTTTCTGGTTCCATTATGTGTAGGTTACAGATAGCCTAAGGGCGGCCGGCGCATTGATAAGTACTTGGAGCTAAGCTGCGGTGCCTTAACACGTGTTATTTCACACCATTGGCGGCGGCGATTCTTAATCTTATTTACTTTAATTTTATACTCGGTGATGATATTTGTAGTGAAAGTGAGAATTGTTGAACAACTTAATCGCACATATGTGACAAAGTCGATGCTTTATCACTGTTTTGTGATGTCACCGTGGAATCTTAAATAGAACAGAGGTTTTTTTACTTTGCAAAATTATATTTGTAATTAAAGCTTTCATACTTAACTGATGTTTAAAATGAGACTAAATGAAAAGTGAGCGAAAATTGTGTTCTGAAAATAATTTGCAAAAAGTTAAATTGAAAGGAGCGGTTCAATTTAAGTTTTGTAGGAGGTTCGCGATTATGCGGACGTCTTCTTATTGGCGGTGGACAATGCGGGCAGCGGAAATCAATTTAACTATTGTTGATCGAAATACGTGGCACCTTTGTGTAACGCAACACGCTTATAGACGTATAATTTAATTTTACGAAGGACGTGCACAGCAAGTTACAAGCAGGCCGTGAGCGACACTGTTGTTACGTGGAATGTATTGCTCGTAGGGCTCTGGGCCGCGCTGCCCAGCTCGCCGCGGACGCTCTCGTGGCATTCGTAATTCATATTACCATCTTCGTTTTACATTTACAGCACTCAGTTTACAGTCATTGCACTGATATTCTAATATAAATAAATTAATAGAGTTATAGATTTTTAACTTGTCTCTAATGATTTTTTTCAATGTGCATTCAAATAGAATAAAGGAACTATAACAACCAATAGATAAGAGAATAGATTTCTTGGATGTACATTTTCGATAAACAAAATGCTAAAGCGTTAACATGACGAGAGCGTAGCGGTCACATAAGCTATTATGTGATCGCTACGCTATATATTGCTATATATATTGCTAAATATAGTACAAGCCTCGTTAACATTTACATTTTGATTCAATTGACCGACAAAGAAATATTTATTTCAATACATTATAAGACAAATCACAAAAACATTGTTTCGCTATAAAAACTCGTAATGAGTATCTGATGGATGTCATTCGAGGTTCGTTATCGACACACAGTGGTGGATATGTTTTGACAATAAAATCAGTATAAGTAATACCGTTGGCGCGAATTGGACGACGCAATGAGACGTGCACCGTTACCGACATTGTGTGCGGGACGTGAGCGTGACGTAGCGCGGCGGCGGTATTGTTGCCACCGCGAGCAAAAAACTATTTACGAACTAATACGATTTGATTGAGAAGCTTTTTCTCGAAATCAAACTTGATGAGTTTAGGACATGGTTAAATTACCATTCTTCTGACGGTGCGAGCTTATAGAAATGCGTAGATGTCCGAACCGAATCGAGTCTAAGTACGTAAATAACAAAAAAAACTGTAATGAGAAACGAGGTAAATTTGAGCTAATATAAAATAGATAAATAGGAACCGCATTCACAAATCGAATAATATATGATTCCGAACGCATCAATCACACGATCGCTCGCTCCGTTACTATGCAATGAAACGGTCAAAATGTACACTTCTTACACACGTACACACTATTATAGTGTGTAATCTCAAATGTTAAAGGGCAACATCATAATCCATTAATATAAAGAGCGTTTTGAAGTTAACGTCCTCAGATACACATCGTAATTGTTTCATCTTTTCACATACATAGTTGCGACGAGCAATTAAGCAGTTAGTCTTTTTTAATTGCAAGTAGTTTTATGTATGAGAAAATGACGTAAGAGAATAATAAAAATAATATGTATACAAATTGGCTTTTCTTATTTTTTTTATGATTAATTACAAGATACCATATATTAATTAATTATACCTACACAGTGAAATATATTTATGGTTAATACTATTTATTTGTTACAGATAACAAGTGATGCTACGGTTTTCCACACAATACACAATGCGACTTTTACTGACATTGATGTTGGCGGCGTGCGCGGTAGAGGCCGCGAAGAAGTTCGAAGGAACGTTAAGATCAGCAGCGGAGGCGCCGCCTCAAGACAACTTGGCCGTGGAGTCAGCTCCCGCGGAGCCAGCTGTAGCTGCTGCTCCACAGGAATATAAAAATCCAGGCGCTCCACCTCCTCCTCCACCTAAGACTGCGCCCGAAGAGCAACCCGAGGAGGTACCGCCACCCGCTCCAGTACCAGAGACGGCATCGGGCGGTATTCCACCTTCCGCCCCGAGTGGGATTTCCGCCCCATCAGCTCCCGCTAACTCACTTGAGGAATGTGATTCCGAGATGATTGGATTCGAACTTGTAACCGGGTAAATAAAGATAACTAACTATAACACTAAGATTTCACATACACGTTTTACGATTGCACCAGTAATTAAGCATTTCCTGTCGCAAATTTACGAAACCAAATTGGGAGAATAAAATAATAAGTATCTGAACGACGGAGCTTAGCTCGGTGGCTTTTGGATTTCTCGTGGGATTCTGATACATAGGAAATGACGCAATGAGTTGTTTAAATTAGTTTTTATAACAGATTTTCTAGTACAACATAATAAATGTTCCGCAATAAACGGTAACGATATAATAGATAAACAATGAATTTATCAAAACCTTCAGCGACTTCTGGGAAACCAACTAAATAGTCACAATGAAGACAACGGCTAAAATACCGTGTAGTGCCGTCTATAACTGAGTATTGGCTAATATTTCAGTAAACGTATGGAAGCAATTATCTGAAATTACGACTAGTATTGACGATAACGAAATTTTCTGACGTTAAAGCTACTTTTACAGCTACGAAAGTGTGCATGAAAGGAGCGTGCCCGAGTGGCGACTGTGTCTAATTAACTACAAACACATGCTGCCCGGCGCACCCTGGACATTGCGACTAATCCGTTCAGCAAGATGTTTGATCACATAAGGGCCCCTCTCAAGGTCAACGAATGAGATCAGCCGTCGATTCGTAGAAGAAGAAGCTACGAGAGACTTATTATTAAACTAATTACATTTGTCATTCCATTTTATTAGATACGTGTTCTCCGCACCGTCGCACATTCTAGACGACATCCCCGGTACTCTAATGCTGACCGACTGCCTCGAGCAGTGCCAAGCCAACGACACCTGCCGGGCGGTCAATTACGAAACAGGCCTATGCGTCCTCTTCAGTTCCGATGCTGACCAACTGCCCGGTAATTATTTTTCTATCATACATTTCAAAATAAAAATAGCAAATACAGTTTCACAGGCGTCTATATTTGAATGTGGCGTGTAGCCTAGCTTTTTATACTACAATTAAAAATGACGGTAACAGGCGAAATAATAAAATCGCACAAAAAAAAACTGGAGCGGAAACTATATAAACCGGTTTATTGTTCCCATACCGTTTAACAGGTGGTAATGCTATGATTATAATAATGCTCTCGTTAGTCCGACACCGAGGCGCGAGCGCACAAACAACCGAGGCGTTCCTATTTTTTGCCTCGATTCATAATTTGAATACCAATAACGGCGCGGCCGCGCTAGCTCGTCGAATGTTTATTGATAAAAACGATTCTCGATTGAGTATTAGTAAGCTTTGTAGGCTACGCCTTGACCTCGTAATTAGCATTCACACTAAGGCGGAGAACGAACGGAACTTAATAAACACATGTAATAGAGCTGTATAATACTTTCATTGTTGCCGACGTTATTGACTACGAACGTTGTTCGGACACATCTAATCTTTCTCGAGCGACACAGGCCTGGCCTTTGAAGCTCGTTTGTCGGAATCAATGCAATTAACTACCATTCATTCGCCGAGAAAAGGCCTACTCGGTGCTATACATTATTTACATGTTAAATATAAAAAATAACTGTTTAAAAAATAAACATATAACGCAAGGCATCCGAAAAGAAAAACGTCGATGTAGACGTTGAACGAATTAGAGTTGCAGGAACGCTATTCGTATGTACTAGTTTTCATCTTTTTAGGGACAATTTTGTCAACAAAGATGTTAAATTAAAATTCTTTTTCAGGAGCGTTGACAAAGTCTCAGTTCCCGGTTTTCACGATTTACGCTCAAAAATCCTGCTTGGGCGTGAGGCCGTGCGAGCGCGCGTGGTGCTTCGACCGCGTCCGTGGCTACCACCTCAAGGGCAAGGGCAAGAAGACGCATACCGTGGGCTCGAGGCAAATGTGTTTGGATCTCTGCCTCGGCGAGAATGAATTCGTGTGCAGGTAAATAAATTCTTATTTAAGAGATTATATGGAAAAGGAACATTGTATAGTGCTAACCAATGTACCTACAATGTAATTAACAGATCGTGATAACAAGTAATAAAATAAAAAATTTCAAACCTATTTTACGTAATATGTACCTACTATGTTAATCTTGCATGTTCCCTCATCGTTGTCGCATGTTTCCATGTAACTTCTCGATAATTGCGTAACGATCAATGGGGGTCACACTCAGCACTGAACACGTTTTTATTATTGAAACCTGTTGCATTGTATATTGAAGCGAAATATACAATACAATTTCATACACTTAATAACAAGGAAGTTTATACAGCCAGTCTCGGATTATAGGCAAGATTTATATTACACGTTGCGTTGTATCTGGAACCGATTCAATTCAATACGCAGGGAACCGGTGAAACGAGCGCGTTGCTTTTGAACATCACGTTTGCTGTATAGTACATTTGCGAGCTCATCGCCATCAGACGAGAACGGTACATGGCAAATATCTCTACATCTAAATATGTATTTACTAACTTTTTTACCGTCGTCCGTATAGAACAAAATTAAATCGAAAATAAGATCCTGGGAACTCTAATTAACTACGAGTCCGATATTCATTCGGCGACTGTCGACAAATTTGTTTTGCATTCTCATGCCGGTGTCATTAACTGGACGTGACACCGGCCGAGACGTCCGCGCCACCGATACTTGTACACGAGTTTATGTAGAAATTTACACCAAGTGGTGAACATAAACTATATAATGATGACGTTAACGGCCTCACTTAAAAGCATTTAAGTATAATAAAGTGTATACAACGGAGATTGCCACATACCGTTTATCTGCATATGCGTCTCTGTTTACTTATTCTTAGAATACATCGGAATTAAAAATCGCCGATGGCGCGACAGGCGTTGTGAAGGCGCGTACAACACGCAAATAACATTTTAATATTAGTATTTTCTGTTAACACCTTTTTATCCGTTTACATTAAAGAGTTGTAAAAATGGAATTTATTTGGGTAGCAAAAAACAAAATAAAACAAAATGATATTATTTTCTAGTGCCTTAAATAGGTACAAGATTGCTGCAATAATTTAGTTTAAATATGTATAATAAAATGTAACAGGTGATTACTTACGTATTTGCAAACCTATCGGCAACTTAACACAAACGTAACAGAATACTCGATAAAGTTACTACTCGTATATTGAAATAAGACGCTATTAATGAATACACCGATCTTCATAAGCACATTTTCAGTAGCGGGGCATGTTTTTAAAGCATGCCGACTGAGCTCCCGATATGGAAGTGTCCCATCAAGATGCGTGCCTCGGACAGTTTCTAGATTTCTGAGGGAACGTATTAGCACGTAATAGGCATTTAATTAGGGGCCAATTAAAATCCCTCAAGTGATTCCAATACGACGATAAATACAATTTCACTGCGATCAGATAAAACAACGTGCCAAAGTAAATAAGCAGACGAATCTAGCTATTTTTACATACATCGTATTTTATCTATTGATCGCAATTTAAATTCCAATAGGTTTTTTGTCGCAACTTCAGTAGCGCAAGAACGTGTGAGAGAGGACAGTAAGTTAAATGTGCAAACAAACAAACAAAATGAGTTTCGTGCTTGTTGATGTAGTTAAGTAGATTGTATAATCATTTCTAGTGTATAGTGTTTCTGTTATAGTTGTTTGCTTTTTATATATGTATAATAAAGGAGGTAATACGTAATACACACGTGGTTCCGTTACTCAATAAAGTAACACAATTTGAATATGTTAACCGATAAGTAAAATACAAAGCGGGTTCGCGGAGATAAATAACTTATAAGCTCGATAACGAAGTCGATCAAACTCCACCATTCATTCCGTATATGGCGTCTCGTGGCACATGTTTGCCGGGCTCCCGGGTGGATAAGCCACTCTGTACTAGCTCTTTTCCTGGTATACTCTACCATTCCGTTTGTGAGTTCTACAAACGAGCATTATATACAAAGCGGGTAGGCCAATTGCAAGGCCTACGTCTCAAGCGTCCAATGCAACAAGACACGACTGTCCTATTGTGTTTATTTCCTTGTACGGTTTTTGACATCGTTAACATAAATAGTGTACACGCTGAACTGACGCTTCCATTCGACCGCGTATCTACGTCGGCATGTCCGCGGACGTGCGGCATTTGTAAATGAACGCCGAATTACCAGCCGAGATCGCCTTTCTGACTACTTACAATGTTGAACGTTTGTCTTCAATATGTTATAACGTAGGACAAATTATTTTAAGCGGATCTAAGCTAACAAATACATAATGTATACAGGTGCCGTATTGAGCAAATTTCTATATGGAATATACATATACATATTTAATACATTCTACTCTTCCATGAATACAGTTACCGAAAGTTAAGCCCCTATTGCTCAAATGTTCCTTGAGTGAGGATATAACAAGGTGTGAGGAGTGTTAGACTAGCGTGTGACATTTAACAACTTTTGCCAATATTAAGTATCGGAGTTGGGAACGGCGATTATGGCATGGAATGCGTGGCCGAGGTTCGTTCGACACGTGTACCGTTCGGTACAAATGGTCGTATCTCCATTGAGGCCGGCGGACGGCGGACTCACCCCGGGCGGCGCGCATCGCGATCCGCGCCAGTCACGACATTTGGCAACTGTTCCCCGGACGTGGCGGACGAGGTGCGCCGCGCTGTGGGAGCGCCCCGCCCTACCGCTTCCTACTTTCACGACACAATAACCGATAAGGCACACATTGTTCCTCACTCTTAGCGTTAATAAAGCTATCGTATGCTGCTGTTAATTGCTATTGCATTGATAACTGATTCAGATAATTATTTACAATTATTATATTTTAATGCCTATCCATGGGTCAATACAAGAGAAATTTACTTATTGCCAATAGGGTATAAGTTGCTGATTTCTTCGCTTTGAATTACTTCCTTCGCAATTTCAGAGATAATGAGAGACATTTACCACTATTATTATTATAAAATCTTATTTCCTAGTATTTTAATGTATTTTCTTTAGACGAGCAATTATGGCGATTTTAATGAATATAAAGGAAACAAAAGTAGTTTGCCAAGACTGTAGCAGGCGAAAATCCTTAATGCCTACCTATCCCTTTGAGAAATAGGTTTTACAAATATGTACGAATGTTTCTTAGTATAATACTTTTTTGTTAGACCATTGACGAGAACATTACAAATGGCTATATGTAAATAATGTATACAAGTCTAAGGCACAAACATTTAAGACAAATAGTAGTGTTCAATATTGTGGTCGAAGCGTTCTGCTCTCAGTGTATAAATACACATATAAGCATGCGTATTAATTTACGATTTAATCAATTCTAATAAGATAGATAACCTCCATTTCCATTATACATACATGTATATTGCTTTAATATAATTAGGGATTAATTTGTTTATTAACTGTTTTACTCAATCTTTGATTCAAAAACCTTTACCTTAAAGTTTTAGTTGTGCTAATGCAAAAAGAACTAAATATACTACCTTTTGAAGCAACTGCTATTTATAGTAGCAAATTTATTTGCTCTTAGATGATTAAAAAGCTGATTCACCCAAAGAACTATAGACTAGTATTAACCATGAAACTGATTACGTAAAGATGATTCGATTTTATGTCGCCGTTTCATAGACGACAGTTAAAAACGATAGTTGCCAAGTTTTTTAACCGAAGTTACAATATTACACCCTTCCTGCCATTAGACCATGATTGAGCAACTGCGCGTACCATCGTACCAGCTGTAAGCATTATTTATACATATGTGTATACTTTTATTATGCATGTTTATATAACGTTCATAAGAAAATTATTGCGAGCCGAGCCCGCGGTTGATGCAATTATTATGCTATAAAACGTCGCGTTTCGTTGAATAATATACATCGTCCCATCATCTAACACTTAAGTAGATGCGAGTGTTTAAGTATAGTAAAATGATGCAATGTCTTTTCAATACTGCATTACACGTATCTAGTTATCTATTCACGTAGTTAAAATACAGAATAGGTATGTGTAAGTCTATTAGTGCAAACAAGACATTAACAGTACAAAGAAGATCTAATATTGACATAGGATTTAGTTAAACAAGCCTATATTAGTACCCAGCAAAAGCAAAATGTTCTTTTTGACTCCGGAGAGAGAAATGGTCTAAACATAAATTCCCAATATCGACGCCGCCGAATCGATCCTCTATGAAAATGTGTTCCCGCAGGTTAAAAGGTCATCTGATCAGGACCGATTGTAAATCAAGAGAAAATATTGAGCGAGATGAACAGAGATAATATAGGTTCTAGTGTGGGTGGTCACTATAAAATAATACTTACTCAAGGGCATACAGGTCGAAGTTACACTACAATCCAACAATAAAACCAGTTCATATTGATGCTCTATTATAGCATGGCGTGCGAGGTACCTACACGTAATTGTTGAATATCGTAATATGCAATTAGTACTTATATATAGCAACAAAATTTTACGATGTCTTTGTATTTAAAATATCTTACTATGGCTCTGCACTACAGTACACTAGAATAACAGCATTTTCAATTGAACTAGTATAAAATCATATTGAGACAACACGCAAATTAATTCACAATTTTCTTTGTACTAAAGAAACCCGAAGAACACTTTCCGCGTGATTGAGAACATTCATACGCACAACGTATTTCTTATCCAGGTTTCATTTTCTAGTTCCATAAATTATATTATAATTTAAAACAATATTATGAATTCAACACGGAGACGGAATAGCAAAAACGTTTCATTGCGGGGTTAGTCTTCTGGGAAAATTCACACAATGATACGAAGAGAAACGACCATTAAAACGCCTCCAACATTGTTTCAGATCGGCCAACTACAACAATAAGACCGGTGATTGCGTCCTATCAAACATGGACCGTATTACTTTGGCAGGCACCAACGCGTTCCAACCGAATGAAGGTATATTATGACTTTTTAATATGTAACCACGTATGGGATAATAGGTGTTTATTTTATTTGAAGGGTATATAAATATTATCTAAACTCAATGTTTATTACTTCCAGATACTGACTACTTGGAAAACAACTGTGTCGAGGAGCCGACCAAGCTGTGTGAATTCAAAAAAATGGGTGGACGCATTCTGAAGACGGTTGATTCTGTGTACCAAGACGTTCCGACGGTTGAGGAATGCCGCGAATTATGTCTCAACTCGCCTTTCCGCTGCCATTCCTACGACCACGGCGACACGGGAGATAATGTCTGTCGTCTGTCACATCACTCTAAAGCAACGCTCGCTGACATCCAGGCACGTCACTCAAATTCGAAAAATATGACATTTATGATTTACTGTACAAATACAAAATATTAAATTCATATATTTTTTTCAGGATCCTTACTTGGAAGTACCTGAAGCAGCTACTTATGAATTATCTTCTTGTTACAATGTTTCCATCGACTGCCGCGCCGGTGACATGGTGGCACGCATTCAGACTTCGAAGCTATTCGATGGCAAAATTTACGCTAAGGGCAGCCCGAACTCATGCGTCACTGACGTCAAGCAGAGTCTCGAATTTGAATTACACATGGGTTATAACAACATTGAATGCAATGTGAAACAAAATGGACTTGGAAGGTAAAACAGGTTACAACTGAAAATGTAGTATTTAAATTATGGTTTCCGTAGCTGTTACTATAATTGGGTTTCTTCTTACACACAGGTACTTGAATGACGTTGTTATTCAACACCACGATACCATCGTCACGTCCTCTGACCTCGGACTGGCCGTGACTTGTCAATACGACTTGACAAATAAGACGGTGGCTAACGAAGTGGACCTGGGTATCCTGGGTGACATCCAGACCGGCCTGACGGAGGAGGTTATTGTCGACTCACCTAACGTAGCAATGAGAATTACCGACAGAAACGGTGACGACACAATTGCTTCTGCTTAAGTCGGAGATCCTTTGGTAAATAATTTGTGCTTTACTACATACGTTTTAGTTAATCCTTTAGAAAACATCACTAACATGTTTTTTTAATATAATTCACAGGCTCTCAGATTCGAGATTATTGACCAGAACTCTCCATTCGAAATATTTGTTCGGGAACTCGTGGCTATGGACGGCGTGGATTCGAGTGAAATTACTCTCATTGATAGCGACGGTTGTCCCACTGACCATTTCATTATGGGCCCTCTATTCAAGTCGACACCAAACGGCAAGGTGAGACAATTTTTTATAGTCATGGCGTTTTCACTGTTACTATACTTTCGATATTAAAATGTTATTAGCCTAAAATTGTGTATGAAAGGTTGCTAGAAAAAAGTTTGACATGTATTATTTTCTTGCAGATGCTTTTGTCGAACTTCGATGCCTTCAAATTCCCGTCATCGGAGGTCGTACAATTCCGTGCTTTGGTGACTCCATGCATGCCAACTTGCGAACCAGTCATGTGTGACGGCGGTCCCAATGAATTGAGATCTGTTATGTCTTACGGCCGTAGGAAGAGGCGTTCTACTCCAGCAGCGCCTACCGACGATATGCTTCTCGTACAAACCATACAGATTACAGACAAATTCGGATTTGACAAGCAGCGTGCCAAGAACGTCACTGAAGATTCAGTATTCATCCGAGAGACCGACATAACTTGTGTGAACGCAGCGGGGGCGATGCTGGCGGCCGCAGCGTTCTTAGCAGCTCAACTAGTGGTCCTCGCGGCGTGGACGTGCAGTTGGCAGCGACGACGTGCGGCGGCCAAAGCTGCCGAACTTCTTCCTGGCCCCAATGCTCCATCTGCTCTCTGCAAAGTGTACGATGCTAGTTTTTCGCGTGCACACCCGAGGCACTTCTGAGTAGGTTTAAGCATGTCGACGTGATCAGCGTTCGCAATAGTAGTATACTCCATTAGTATAAATACCCCCGTCGAGTCCTAGCTCCAGAGGTCGGCGTAGTTTGCCAGTGTCATACGTCCACCTCTCTCAGAGCATAAGACAGCGATAGCGGTTATTAATGTTAAAGTCCGAGCGCTCCCGCGTCCGCTGCCACGTGCGGGCAAGCGGCGAGCGCGCGCGGCGCGGCGACGGGGACGACCACCGGAGCGTGCGTGTGTGGAGATGGATGCGAGTGCAACACATAATGTCTGTATGTAGTGCGTGTAGTGCGTGTAGTGCGTGAGTACGCTCGCTTGTCCCCCTCGCCGCCGCCGCCGGGGGCGCGGCCGTGTGTCGTTATCGAGATCGCGTCGCTCATTCGTTCACTTTACGCTGCGGATGTCCTCCTCGGGAACTCCGATAACGTATTGTACCATATTTTTAAAAGTAGTCTAAGCCTGATTTAATTATAGTGATAGATAAAAAGTAACATTTCCGTACCTTCTAAGTAGATAACCGAACGTGCGACCTAAGTCAAGAAACGATGGATTGACGGCCGTCCCGACATCGTAATTTATTCAATTTAGATTAGTTTCATTTTATATAATTTATGTTCGATTTCGATTTATACCTATATTATAAATTTTTAACATAAACTAATAGATGCTTATGACATACGAATTGCTATCATCTACGTATGGACCGATCGTTATGACTCTAATGTCGTATTGAGAATATGTTTTAACTGAAACCTTCAACTGTATGTACTAATTCTAATCGTGCAAAATGTCATTACCTGCAATAAACTTTGAAACATTCTTGTGTCTTTTATTTTATGAAACAACTTCCTGTCACGCATAAAGTTTACTGTTCGAGTTTATATAACTTATTGTGCTAGCAGTTTCTATAAGAGTAATCACTTGAATGGCTGTAATTCTTTGTTCCTAAATACTGTAGCCAGGATAATATTCCAGTTCGTTTTAGTGAGAATCAGTAGTAGTATACGGGTTAAAAATCATCCCGATTCTATATACCGACTTTAACGTAAGCATCACGCCTGTAATCCATAAGAAGGTAGGCACAGGGGTACAGTATCATCAGTAATGTTTATGTTGGACTGTAACATAGGGGGTGAACCTATCGCCATACACCGAGCACAAATCAGACAATTACCTACTACATACTAGGACTTCCAAGTTACAAACACCTAATAGCACCTGAGGGCGTGGAACCCGAGCCTTGTCGCCGAGCAGTCGCGCTCGCGAGCGCCGGCACCACGAGCCTGGCGTACACACAGTACTCACGAGTAGGTACTACCATACCACTAATCTGATTATAATACAACCTCGTTAAGGAATCGAACGATTTTAGATATTCATATTAAATATCAGAAATGCTGCCACAAAAAACGACCAAGTACTCTTTCTATTCAATAAATTCTTACTGTCTTATTACACATCTAGCCTTAAAAGTCTAAACCCGAAATAATTCTTAACTTTTGAACAAGTCGATGACTATTTTATTCGAAACTATCAAGTCCTAAAAATCTACAATATATGCCCAACACCTCCAAAATTGTACACAGCAACACAAGCATTTCTACTAAAGATATAATTACGTAATAATTGTAAGAAAATAATGAACGTAAGGTGTTCTAATCCTAAAGTATATTATCATTACTATTAAGCACAAAACTGGTGGAAACTGGTGGTGTGAGGAAATGTAAGCAACCACAGAACATAGCAAATTTTTATCACTTGCCCAACTAGTTAGTAACCATTTAAAAAACAAAGCGGGAATTGTATGTGAAAGAAGAAACACAAGAATTACATAACAATGTTGATTCGTACAAAGTCGTTATATGTATATTTTATTTTAGAATATGTTAGGTAAGCAACAAGGTTCCCAGCGTCGCAGGTAAGATATTTATTTACTGTACAGCCAATGGCTAATCCAATTTAAAGTGAACAATTCGCATCACGAATAAGAAATCATGCACACCACTAGCCCAAGTTAACAATACTTCAATGATTTATGGGGCATTTTTTGAATTACTGCCTTCTAACAACGCTCTAGTGGCTGTGTCGAAAAATCGTGAGGGAAATTGCACATTGTCTCAGTGTGTGAAATGTGCGGGGTAAGCGTTGGTAGGGCTGCTGACGCTGAAATATATACAACCATGTTACTAATAAAATAGAAATTCAAACTACTGACTGCCTCGTTGGCCGTGTTGGTTGCAAGCGCGACTGCCGATCGAGAGGTCCTTGGTACAAATCTCGTGTCGGGTACTACATACTTGATTTTTCTAAGATTTTCTAGCATTGGCTCGGAATTTGGATACGTGCACGGTGTATGGCAATAGATTCGGTACATATTCCATAGCGGGCCATAAACGTAACTGTTGAGACGTCGGAGGATAGTACACTGCTTAGTCTACCTTTTCGGGGATTGCATCTGTAATGTTAAGTTTTAGTATTATGGACTTATTACAATAAAAAAATATCACAATTTGGCCGACTTTGGTAGCACTACAAATTGTGAGTTAATTTTTAAATTGGGCTGCTCAGAAATAATGAATTAATTATAGCTGAAACTAGTAATTAACCGTCTAGAATTCTAGAATGTTATGAATACAAAATTTTAAAAGGTTTAACGCCATTTGGGAAGATTTTAACGTTATTTTCTGTGTAGAATTATTGAAAAACTGTTATGAATGAAAAAATTGTTTGTGTCGGCAGCCCTAATTGTAGTCACATTATTATTTCTGCCGCGGAATTGTTTCGCGGCGATGTGGGTGCTTCCAGATAATTCCGTGATCTAGTCCTTCAGAAATTAAGGGCTTCAAATCAATAACAGAAACATCTATTGCGCAAAACGCAACGCAACATGAGAGTTGTATATTGTCAGATTTCCCACAGAATATATTCAGAGAATCTGGCCTTACTTACTTGTATGATCATTATAACCTATGCCATAATTCTTTGTATAAAGTGACAGTTATTTAAGTTTATTTAAGTTACCATATCGTCACGCCTGTATTACCCTGAATGGGTAGACAGAGGTTATGTGCTCCACTCTCACATTTAACCAGTTATATAATACATACGTGCTACCATGTAATACGGGATGAGCCTATTGCAATACACCTTGAACAGATCCAGAGTGCTAGTAATAGGTATTTTAAGTTCAACAAACTCAGTAATACGTTGCTGGGTCCGGGAGTCGAACCCGGAACGATGTCTTAATCAGCAATGGCGCTTGTCTTTCGATTTACGAAGCAGTTAAAGTAATTAAGCAAAGAGAAAAACATAAATGTAGAATTTTAAAACTAATAAAAAACTAATGAAGAACGCAATAAAAATAAAGAGCAGAATGTCGTCTTCTCAATAAGCCTAAGAGATATTTATAGACCACTTTAAAACCTTACATTTACCTGGAACTTATATATGCTCCGATTGCTGTTTTCTTTCTTGTCCAGTATTTCCAAACTCGGCACCAGAGAGACGGCCACTGAGTTAACTCGTTAATTTTATAACAGCAACGTGGGTTTTAATTTAATAAATTAAATATTCGGCGGCGCCGAACGGCAATAACAACCGAAAAGGGAGAAGTTAGTGCGAAGATGGTGAAGCAATTTGACCAGTTGCCGACCGGTCTCGAAACGGCACACATCAAGAAGATGAGATCTGTGAGGCTCGCGTGAAACTATCGCGCGTGAAGGGGCACACCTCACGTCGGCGTTCGTGCCCCAGATTAGATCGGCGCAGGCGACACGGCGGGCGACACGGCCGGCGACACGGCACGCGACACCGGACACGTGCGCACTTGCAGCCGACATTAGTACTCGTACCTACGCCACAAACGATCCACACTCCGCTAAGCTCACTTTAAAATCACGCGCTTCCCTTACCGCATCGATTGCTTTCTAAATTGCAAATACTCGCTGTGAGTCCTGTGTTGTCCCAATGTATTCTGTAAACGGAATATGCGGGATTCGACTTACGAAGTTCAGATTGACTACCTACAGGCTTATTCCAATATTCATGTTCTTATCCAGCAAATAGCCAATACATTCCCGGGACTATAAAATCAACGTTGCTGAATACAACATTGTGCGCAATAGATAAAGCCGTTTGACAATAACATGAAATATTCATCAAATAAGAAGATTACGTCGACCACCGGGGCACCTACAGGGGCGAATGATAAAATATAAAAACAAAATGATGCGGACGTTATTCAACAGACTCTTCGACATTGACGTCATGCTTATGTAGCAGCTTCCGAGCAAGTGTACGATGCGTAATATTATGTCTATTGTTTCCATTACATAATGTTTATGAAACATCTTCTATCCGAATGGTCTAAGCACGTTAAATATCAATCAAATAGTAAGCAAGACATGAAACTTACATACTGTATTAATATCTCGTTAAGGTATCCATTAGAAGAACTTAGTTATAGAGGGTAGTAGGTACGTATACTTTACCGCTTTAACTTTTTGCGTTACTTTAGTAAATATTCCTGTCTAAGAGAGCCATTTCAACTGTATCCATCAGTCCTTACGAAGAAGCAGAACAAACATTCTCGGCTAGGTACTCTTTACATTATTTTTTATCTTTATGTACATTTTTTAATTTTGTATCAACATTATACAATTTTTTCCAAATACGGTGGTCTTACATCAAACTAAGCATCAAGAAAGCTCCTGTGATAGTAACCTGACGGCTGATAAAGTACACATAATCATATCAATATATACTTAAATATATATTTTTTACAGTCAGGCACCGATCAAATACTGCTCATCAAACAAATATTTATACTGGGTGGGAATCGAACCCACGACCCCTGGCGCAACAATCAGGTTTGCTAACCACTGCACCAACGGGTCAGCCACGGAACACTGGACAGTGTTGGTTGCTACTTAACTGAACGTTGCTCGCCCAACTAGACATTTACTTAAACTACTCTCATATACATAGGTACCTGACTTAATATCAAGATTTATGTGAACATATAATCACTACATAATTTGCGTAGCTACCTAAAGGTTCCAGTTATGTCTTGTAATATTCTTTTCCTCAACTATGTTAACCGTCAAAACATATTTTTTAATTTGCCCTGTAAGTAAATTGTGAATTCTTAGAGAAATAGTTTTAACTCCTAAAGTACTTTCTTAGAAGATTTCAAAAGTTCGATTGAATAATATATACCTAATGATTATTATGGAGAGCTGGCTGTACTGGAGAAAAACAGTATACAAATCGTTATACATAATATATGTAAGCTGGAATCAGTATTACGTTTTGGTATTAAGGATTTCAATGTTAGTACGCCTCGGCATGCGAGCCGTTCAATGACACTAAGATCGCATGAACATTTACTGCATTTTAACTCATTATTTAAATTAGTTACAGTTCACGAGTTGTCGTGGCTAGGAGACGCTGGACGCGGTCAACTCTAAGATGAGTGACCGCTGGAGAGGATATTTATATGAGCGTTTCCTTACTTCGAAGGCCGCTTTAAGTAGTTGGTCCCGGTTGTTATCGTTACCCAACAATCGTTAAACCTTGTCGGAGGTCTTAAACCAATTACATTCGAAAAACTGGTTCCGTGGTGTATATGTATGTATGTGTATAGGAAGAAGTAAATCCTTTATGGCAAATCCTACATATCTTTTCCTTCCAACGACCCGGATATCTCTTCGGAACTTCCCGTTAAAAAACTGTATTTATAAATGTAACACCACGCTTGTAACGCCCTAAGAGGTAGGCAAGTCCTATGTATCACCAGCTACGATTACGTTCCACTATGGAGTAGGTGGTGAGCCTACTGCCACACGACGGGCATATATCGAGACTCCAAGCCACTACTACAAAATCTAACTTAGAAAAATCCCGTAGTGCTCGACCCGGGATTCGAACCCAGGACCTCTCGATCGACAGTCGCGCCTGTAACCAACACGACCAACGAGGCAGTGAACTGTATTTATATGTAAATTTATAGTTCAATTTCAGAAGAAGACCAATAATATTTTTCCTAAGATCCTATTTACAATACCAAAAATCATTAAAAAATAATTCATCTCGTATGGAATATCGTATTGTACAGTTATAATGTTGACCTCCCATATTATATTTAAACTTTTTTATAAAGTGTTTCACAGTGACAAGAAAATCAATAACAACACGGAGCATAAAAAATCACATTAGATTGCTAAATAACATAGCATCGAGCTACTCAATTCAAGTCGCGATAAATCAGTTGGGCGAAGTCAGGATGTTAGAGGGGTGAACGAACTATAACAAAGCAAAAATAATTTAAGATATACGTATGTATATTTGATCTGAAGCTGAGATATGTAGGATTCAATATAAATGTGCTGTTTAGCCACATGACGTCGTATAATCAAATAGGAAACATTTATCATATTGTCTGTCAGTCGTTGCATGATTTTATGGATGTCGAGAGGGAAGAGTCGGGCCATTAGGAAGCAGTGGGGCTTTAGCCTTCAGCTATTGTTGTGGCGAGTGCGCTGTTTAAATCTTTTTCAAAGTCGTACAAAGTAGCGCATACTTTCTCTGCGGAAAGAAAAGCAAAGCCACCTTCACGCCGCGGACAATGCGATTAATCTTCCTCGTGATATTAATTTAAAAGCGATTTATAAGTTCACTGCCGCGTACTGCTGACAAGTCACTCTCGCCGTGACATGTTTGTATACATATACTCGTAGCTCTAAAAATAACAGGCAAGCTCAATGATATTCAGATTTCCTAACTAGATCATATAAAAGCTTATAGAATTTCGACAAAAGCGTATTTGTTTTTTTAATCAATAAAATGTCTTGTTCTACGTCTACAACTATACAACACATGTTCGTCTATGTTAGTGAGTAAATACAAGCAACAAAAATATTCCGAGCTATTCAAGTTCACAAAATATGTTTCAGTTCTTACAATTAAGCATATCAGTGTGGGTAATCAAAGATAATGATCTGGCCACGTTCATCACGCTGATTACATACTATTTGCGAGAAGATGGTAGGATTTGATCGTGGATTCAATTGATCTGCGAGGTATGTTTGAAGTAAGAAAATATAGGCAGGAGGTGTACCTAATAGACGCGAGCCGGTAGCGATGTAATCAGAAGCATCGCCCGTGGTATGTATCGGTGAATGTGAATCAACAAAAACTGTTGGCAGATCGTAAATCTATTTGAATTGTAGATCGGGTACGTTCACGAAGCGCAATGGAATTGGGCTTATTATTATGGCAATTACTTGGCGCTGGTTACGGATATTTGTGGTGCAATTTGTTTACTTATTTGCATCGGAATCGCTCCGCGCGATTGCGGTCACGCACAGGCTCTTCCGACCCGCAAATATGAACACAAACAGCGACCCGACAATGTTGCTGGATGTGGCCCTCCTCGACTCAGCCTCGCTGAGGAACACAAAACGTCATATAAATACAAAGAAAACACAACATTCTGAAGCAATTACAATGTACTGTTAACTAATTACCGACTTCCAATACAGAATTCGAGACTAATGCTTATGAAATCTCACATATTGTCCCTTTAAAATACACAGTGAATTAAACAGTTAGGTGTTTAGATTTTATATTTGAACAAACCATACATTACATTTTTATTTAATAAATATAATTTTTATTTACGTTTTACATTGTCATCCATTAAATTTTAATTTGGTCCATTCAAATTTAATTTAAATTTAACCAAATATTACATTAAAATTAATTTTGTTTATGCCAACTTTATTTAATCGTCAAAAAATATTTCCAGTGACGGTTAGGTCCGCGCCTCGCTCGTTTCACGAATCTTTGCCGATGCGAAGCATTCAATCGTTTGTGTGCGCAACAATTCCTGTTGATGGAAAACAGTTACAAAATTTCCACTCGGTGGGTGGCGCGAAAGTTATTTATCATGGTTACTGAACTACATTAATGTTACTAGTTGACTGGCAGTTCCATATTTGAGAACAGGATCTGAACGGGTAAGGGACCCACACTCGGGCCACTAAACGATTAATCACATTAATATTATAATGGGAAATCGACGTTTAGTTTGTTGTTAGATACAAATGATGCTAATGTCAACACACATTAATCCTATCAAACGTTGCATTTGTTCAGGCATTGAATATATTAAAAGCAATTGTTATTTAAATTAGGCTATCGAGTAACGGGTTGCACAGGCTCCGCTCAGTTGTACCATTATTCCGGTATTGGCGTTACAGTCATGTCGGTTCATAGAAGGTGACGGAAGCTAACGGAGAAACTTCATATTTCTACCTGATATGTCTGCCAGTAAAAAATGTTATGACATCTTGATATCTTGGCACGTTCCACGCCCGGCTATTTGATTCCGAACTAAGAAGAGGCCGTGTGACAGGATGGTTGATGATAATTATTTTTTATTTGGACGTAACGATGTTACCTATGTATATGAAACGCTGATATAGATATAGGTATTATAAAAGGTCATAATAAATCCATGATACTTATATATTTCGCCTTAGAAACAGGATCTATATGAATTAAATATCTGTCGCGGATGATTGCAATAAGTACGTGCACAAGTGGCGCGGAGGCGGAAGTGTTTGGAGCACGCTCACGACGCGGACGCGCGTCAGCGAGCCCCGCCCCCTGCGCGGCAACATATAACGTTATGCCTACAAATCTTCGAAGGTGAAGGCAGACGAGTGTAATATTTCCCACTTTAAAATAGGGAATGAGCCTACTATAGCGTAACTTTCCAAATTGACGGTATATATGCCTGTGTAGAGTACCGGATAACACAATGTACATGTTGCCTAGGAAGTGAACAAGGACATGATCATCGCAAATTATTAATTATCATCAATTATCTATCAATACGAATATAGTAACAACGAATGTGCGCTAAAATTATGTAGGTTGGGGAAAAATGAATTGAAAGAACATGCCGTGGGACCCACCGGTCTCCACTGTGACTGTAGGTCTACGTTCGTGTAGGTCTACTCAACCATTCCTAGAACATTAAGTAAATTCCTGCTCATTTAGCGTTTGTGTTAAAATATCGATAATAATAACACATACATTTAGTACCTATTATAGGCACAGTCACTAGATCCATATGGGCTCTAAAGATTACATAAACCAAGGTATTTCTCTATCTCCGAAACAAATTTTATATTGAAATTGCTCCGCTATCTTAGAAATCGTTGAGACATTATGTAGCGGCAATTTAGTCCGGCAGGTGGTGCGCGTTCGGTGCGATGCGTGTCGCGCGACCAGTATCGACGCGCAACTGGTGTACGAACCCCAATGCATTTGTATGGCGCTAGTCGCTCGGAGACTAAAGTCGTCGAGTATCAGAGACATGTGTAGCCTTGCGTGCAAAGGGAGTTACATAACAAAAGTTGATAGATCAGATGCCTTTTCATGAATTATTATACTGGTGTCTGCGCTTCCGTACACATACATATATCCTAGGACTCTTCAAGGCAAGGGTGAATAGGTATTTGCAAGGCATGCGTGGTTCATTTTGCGAAGTAACTGCCCATTTCCATAACGCGAAATCGCTGCGAAACGCTAGTCTATAATTTGATACAGAGACGACGATAAATGTATAAAAATGAGCTCACCCGTAGCCGCTGGTCGCCCACGGTCCACACGCGGCTGGCGAAGTCGTTGGACGCGCCCACGAGGTAGGCGCCCGTCGAGTCGAAGTCCACCGACATCACGCCCGCGTTCGAGCCCACCAGCGCGCCCCTGTTCTCTACCGAACCTACTGGGAACAATATTACATTACAATAACGTTCAATAATATTGAACAAGCGGTCACAATTAACCCTATGGTTAGTGTATAGTAACATTTCAGACAACACGAAGTTACCGACGATTAATTGTTGAAGTTTTATCAAAAAGTCAGGACATTGTCTACACAACTTTCTGCGTCACATTGTGCGTTACATTAGGCGTCCCACGACTTAACACTACACGTACGTTTTATAAGCAAACACGAGATTTTAGCAGAGACCAAGGTCGGCTACATATTGCTATCGCCTAATTTTAGATAATGAACAGTTTTACACACCATTATGAAGATAAAATTTATTTTTAATTTGTTACATACGACGAGAATATGCATTTTTAAAATAATTATAATTACCTGTATGAACAAATAGATAAACGACTCATCTGTTGGTAAAGAAACGGCGTCGCCAAATGGCATTTATAGATCCAGAGGCGTTCGGACGGACAAAGTAAACTATCATTGCACCTGACCACTTTCTATACAACTCCATGCGTTACGCTAAAAATAAATGCATACACCGTACGTACTATTATCGCCACAAAGTCGCGGGTTGGGCAATATTGCATTATTGTGACTTACATTTTCTAATTGTAGCTCGGAGTCCTGGATATGTGCCCGATATACGGCAATGGGCTTACCACTTTTTCCATAGTGGGACGTAAACACAACTGGTCAAACATGGGGGAGTGCTGCCTACCTCTTTGGGGATTCCAGGCATGATGTTACGTAGTTTCACTTTAGGAAGTCCTTAGAACTCCAAGATTTTGTTCAATTTTTTGCTTTCTAACTATATACATACATACATATCATCACGCCGGGTCCCTTGCGGGGTAGGCAGAGAGTACCGAGTGCCAAATAGCTCTATCCTTACAGACCTTATTTTATTTATTTATTCTTTATTGTTAACTTATACTAAGGTTATAAAGACTGAGTTATTGCCTTATGGCATTCTCTACCGGTCAACCCAAGGTGATGGTGTGAATATGCAGTAGACACAACAAAGCCTTTGATAAAATTTAACTTATATATATATATATTATAATACTCACATATTTTAATACTCATATTATTATTTGGTATCATCATCTTCAGCCTTTCTTAGTCCACTGCTGGACACAGGCCTCCCCCAAAGAGCGCCACCGCTCCCTGTCTTCGGCTTGCCGCATTATTTATTTGGTATGACATTTAAAAAAATAGATAAAATATGTATTAGACATTTTTTCTAATTCTACCTTCTCATCAAATGTATAGCGCGCCCGGAAGAGTCATTGCCGGCGTCATCAACGCCACCTACAGCAGCTCCGACGGACCCCAACACAACAAGTGCTCCACCCACAATATCCAGTACCAGCTCTCCACCTTCCACTACTACCAGACGCACGCCACCACAACCAGAGATGGGATGCGCCCTGGCGTACGACCCCCAGTACGGCTTGGGCGATCCCGTGGAGGGGTACAGATTCGGTAAACATCTTATTATACATATACACAACGTACTTTTCAAAAGATTCTAGTACTGAAATTATAATATGTCCGTTTAAAAGATTATTTGGGTACTTTTGTGTGATACAAGCAGTCTACAAATTACTCCCAAGGCATGGTAGCGCATAGATATTTATAATAATCTAAGAACAGAAAGAGTTTGTGATTCCTTTAATCATGTAGTTCAAGGTCCTGTTTATTGAACAAGAGTTCTTTATAAAATACGAAATGCTACATCTACAGGTACACGTAACGACAGTAGAATAGAATACGCGAAATTACCAGGCCGTCAGTTGGAGGGCTTCGATCTGACCATCTCGTTCCGAACGTTCGACGTGCACGGCGGACTAATATTCTATGCTGCCGCTGACAAAGCACCGTCTCAGTTCCTGGCGCTTTACATGAAAGATGCAAAGGTATGACGTCAACGTAATTGTTAGTCATTAAAATTAATTTGTCTCATGTTGCACGTAACAAATTTGCATGTGCATACACAGATATACATGTATAATATACGTATATAGGCCGTTTGCTGTTTGTAAGTTGAACTAGACACGCGATCGTTTCCAGTTGCACTTCGCGTTCAACTGCGGCGGCGAGACGGCGTTGGTGCGGTCGGAGAGCACGTACGACGGCACCGAGTGGCACGTGGTGACGCTGGTGCGGCTCGGCGGGCACGGCAAGCTCACCGCGGACGGGGAGCGCGTGGACGAGGCGAGCGTCGCCTGCCGCGCGCCCGCCGTGCTCGCCCCGCCCTACTACTACGGCGGCCTGAGGAACATCAGCGACACCATCGCGCACAATCTCATGGTACACTAACAATATGCCACTACGTCTGCCTCTATATATACATGTACAATACACACTACGCGTGCAAACCGTTCGTCGGATTAAAAGTATTTAGTTAATTGAAGTTTATTATCTGCACTTTTATTATTAATTTACAGCCGGATTCCAGTGTCACTAGTTAAATCATCCCAGTATCATTTCAAAGCTTGTTTCCAATGTGTCGTAGAATTAAACCCCTGACCAGATTTTTAATACTCTTATGTTTTTCAGGACTTCTATCAACCGTTCAAGGGCTGTCTGAAGGGCCTCATGATGAACGGCCAATACGTCACTGACATTTTGTATCAAGTAAATTCACTGCGGTGCACAGACAATGTAGAAAACGGCGTTTATTTCGGGCCTTCAAGCAATGTTCACAGCAATTACCTAAAAGTAAGTTGTTCTGAATGAAGTGGCCGCTAATTAAATCGCACACAGTCATCACACTAGTTGACGGAAAATATTTCAAACAAACGCTACCGGGGAATATTTCAAACAAACGCTACCGGGGAATATTTCAAACAAACGCTACCGGGGAATATTTCAAACAAACCCTACCGCGGAATATTTCAAGCGAATCCAAAGAAGCTATTCTTAAGTTACCATGAATTCAAGCAGTGGGGTTGTATATATAAAAACAACTTTAGATGTTACACTTTAGGGCTGACTGTAAAATTACATACATTCAGATACTATAATGAATGAATATAGCTGTAAAAAACCATGAATAATTATAGCTATAAAAATGTACGTTAACATGACCTCCAATAAGAAAAACAACACAAGCGTAAAATGCCTATTAACTTATTATGTGTATTCCAGCTATTAGAAAACTTCAAAGTTGGGTACGAAATATCTATATCTATGGAAGTGAAACCGCGAAACTCCACCGGACTGCTGTTGAGTGTGCACGGAAAACGTGACTTCATGATCTTAGAGCTTCTGGAGAACGAAGTAGTAGCCAATGTCGAAAACGGCAAAGGACCGTTCCACGCCAGCTACAAGTTGGGCAACAAGTTCTCTCTCTGTGACGGAAACTGGCACAGGATCCACGGTGAGTGAAGCGGACTGACAATTGTTATTGTCGAAAAAAAATATTGTAGATCAGTTTGTAATTCACCAATATAATATGAAATATTTAAAATTGGATATAATTGAATAATACAGCATATTCAGTTAATGAAGATTTTCGAACATAAATGAGGATAAAATCTATATTCGAATTGATTTTCATAAGAATACTGTTTTTTTTGTTTTAGCTGTTAAATCCCGGCATGTGGTGTCGGTGGGGGTAGATGGCCACTTCACGGACGCCGGCTTGGGCCAGTCGGGCTCCACGGATACTCGTTCCGCTTTATACATTGGTGGCCATGAGCGACCCATCGCCAAAGTGAGAGGCGTACGCTCCAGGCGAGGATTTACTGGCTGCATCAGGAACATTGTCATCAGAGAGACCCCAGTACAAATACCATTAACAGCGGCTGGTAGAAACACACACATTGGTGTTTGCCCAAATGATTAATGATCTTTTTTAAAATAATCTTTGTGTAACCTACTTTATATTTATTATGAACTTTGCTTTGTGTGAAATATCTACAACTGTTTGTGATCGACCGCTATACCTATTCTGCTATATTTGTAGCTGTCTTTTAAAAAATAAAATCTGGTAATAACTATTCAGTCATTTTTCTTACATTATTGAATAGATCATATTGTATTTCCTCATGTCAGTATGGATTTTTAGAAATAGTCTTTGTCTGTTACTCATTGTCATTCATAACACTTAGCTTAGTTGATACTTCATTAAATAATTAAAATGTCTATAAAAGCCTGAAACAAGTAATTTAAGAACTACATACATCCGAGAAACGTACTTAATATTATAGACATTATTATGATATGCTTACATGCATCTTAATTATCTTAACTCTTAAAAGATCTTCAAGTCGTCTTTCACTTCCCGAGTTATAATTATACATTTGCTCTAAGCGGGAAGCATAGAAATTCACCGCGAATAACTGCATTGAAAATTCTATACCCTTTCATGCCCTTAACCCGTAAAATCGTATATCCCTCTACTGATTATTTTGCTTTACATACTTTGGAGGGTCATGTATACAATCCAATGAGCTTTATAGTATAGTAGTAGCAATATTAATATTCTAGACTAAGATACATTTTATGTATGGACAAACACGGATTTGATAAGATTAATAGACATTAAATTTTTCCAAAATGAATATAATATAACACCGCAAGCATAACATAATAATAGTGGTACCCATAAACGTCTTTAACGCTGTCTAGCGCAGACAGAAGTGTGTCAACTAGGGATGGCAATCTGAAATCGATTTATCATAGAATCGATTTTTACTGGCCTAAAATTTCAATTTTTTAAATCGATATGTATTTGATCAGTGTATCGATATTTCACCCTTGATTTGATGTTTTCTGTTTTGGTAATAATCATTTAATTATTTACAATTAGTTGAATGTACCCATAATATTACGCTGTTGCCGGTTAAAAGATTAATTATTGAGAAACTTGCGAGATGACTGTGTGCTTAGTTTCCTTCGACACACTTTCATAAAAAATGTTACTTTGTGTAGCCTTTTACCATTTGCATTTGTTCAGTAGATGGATATTGCGAATATTATTTCGTCATTCATTTAAGTATGCCTTAATTGACTCACTGTTGTAATATAACGGAGCGGATCAACAACGGTGTCAGTACATCTGCAGATGGGGCGATTGAAATTATGTAAAGAGATGATAAAATCGCTTCTACATAGACAACGGACTGTTTATTTTAAAAATACAATCCGTTACATAAGTGTGTCACGTACAAGACACGGCCATGTCCATGTTACAGCGATATTCAATTTTTTTTATCTGTTTTCTTAACTTTTTAATGTAACAAATACATTTAGAAAATAAATCTTTCCTTTTATACCTTATCAGATACTTTGATACGTAACATCACGCCTGTTATCCCTGAAGAGGTAGGCAGAGGAGTGTAGTACACTCCTACGTTTCACCAGTTACGTTTACGTCCCACTGTGGAATAGGTGGTGAGCCAATTGATTGCCCAAATTGCGGTGCATAGCTATGCAC
>DWTO01000006.1:0-41875 GCA_018244755.1 Jemadia pseudognetus
CTCACAAGGTTTGCATAAATATGCAAATACAAATGTCTATTGCACGTAACATACAACACTATTTTGTCTACTTTATTTTACTATATATGCTTTGAAGTTAATTTTTAGCGTAGCGGAGCGGGTGAATCGTACAACGTATACAGGCCCTTATTGTTTTTATAGTGACATAAAAAGCTTTTACGCTCACCCACACGACGCGTATCCTGGACAACGTTTCTAACTTTACAAAGAAATAAAATACGTCACATATGCATTATTGCTCTGTGTCGAATTTCGACACATAATACAATTAATTATACAACAATTTTAGATTGTTACATGAAATCGGCGATATAGTATCTACATTCTGCATTAACAGTAAAATGATCAACCCTTCTAATGGAAACCAATGTAACTAAACTGTCAATTTAACAATAATAGAGCTATCAATATGTTGCGGTAGCGGGGTGCTGTCAGCAGGAAGCCGGCGACAGTGTTCATGTAAGGGCGGCAACGCATTGTTTGATTTTGGCTGCAACCGTACGGTACACATCGGCAGTACTCGTACAAAGCGACGTCTAACACTCACTGAGGCCGATGAATTAAGCTTATTTGTTGCAATATAGCGTGCAGCTACATATCTACAAAAACCATACTAAGATTACTTGTGCGATTCAAAAAACTACCCAACAAAACGATAACACTACAAAAACTTTACTCTACGGCGACATTAAATGTCATCTTGAATTGTAAGCGCCGAAACGTACAAATTGCATTGTTGTGCAGCATTAAACATTTACAATCCAGTAGAGAACTTCAATACGTTCAAAAGTCATGCCAGAGTGACCAAGTGTAACGCAAATGGAAAATAAATAAAAAATTATCACCTAACTACAAAAAATATAAGAATGGAAGAAAAAAGTATACAATATACAACTACGTGATTCAATCGCATTCATGGTTGAAAGGGACCTGTCGGATTGGTAGCGGCCACTATTTATGTATGTAGGTCGTGTGTTGTGTCGAAGTGTTATTAGTGTAAGTAACGACGATGGTACAATAACGCTTAAATATACCTGCTTCAGTAAATACACAATAAATGATGATTACTGAATATGATGTACTAAAGATAATACAATTAGAAATACTTTTCTGTCAATTTCATATCCCGATCAGGTGTCAATTAAAAAGTTTAATTCACGTACCAAGTGGATACAACGTTCGCAAGTACACACGAAGCGATGTAAGAATTAATAATAGCTGATATAATTGTTCGAGACGCCACGTCCAGATGTTCTAATTACGCAACTATTCGGCATGGTTACGAGGATAGTGGAGCACGGTGGTTAGATGATTAAACTTTAAATGAAGAGATTGATAAATGTAGAAGAAGCAAGGCAGGCCTGTAAGGAGGACAAATATTGGACGCTCGATGCTCACTGCTTACCCAGTAACGTGCTTCGCGTTTTATTTTTATTTAGCAATAGGCTTGCGTTTATTTGCAATCCCACGCAGCTTAGGACCTAGCACGCTTAGCTAGGAAGTGCCTATTCACTATTGTCTTGAAAAAATCCAGGTTGTAAGAATCGGGTAAAATAGATGCTGATATGGAACTCTTTCACAATCTATAGCTGAAACGATTTAGTCCTGTTGAGACGGGTGACACCTGAAGATATGATACTAATAATAATTTATTTGAGTATTAGAGCCGCCGTTACCGTGCGTACCTGTCATCGGCTTGTCACATCACTGACAAAACGATGAGGTAGATCAGTTATGTCAAACTATCTTACGTTCGCTCACCCTGACACAGTTTATTGTACGCAATGTTAGACGACATTACTGCGATGGCCAAATATTATTGAAAATATGCTTAGATAGAAATTGCAAACAAATTGAAATTTCATAACTACTCGTTTATAAAGGATTATAAATTGAAATTATTGCAAAGGGTTTGTGCGAAGGAAAGTACCTATCGGTATAAAAATGAGGGAGGGCATGCTCCGACGGTTGGACATATACAACATATACATATATCATGTGAATGCCAATAGACGAAGGTGCGGAAGGTAATTAACGCTCACCTATCTTGAACAAACATTTTAAGCTCTTACTGATGGAGGGTTAAAACTCTCCGAAACCATCGTCTATGTATGAGGAGGAATTTGGCAGAAGCACAACAGCTCCGTAAGGATAGAGTTATTAGGCACTTCGCGCTCTCTGCCCCTCCCCCCGCAAAAGAAGTAGCGTGATTACATAATAATGATTTAAAACTAGAGAAAAGATCACGGTAAGTTAATTGGTGGTCCATATTAACCAAGATTCAGTATTACCAAAAAGTATAAGGCAAATGAGAATGCACCCACCGAATCAGTGCGAATGAATGTATGTATATGAAATAACTTATTTATATTTCATTCATTAATTATTAATAATGTATTTTATTTTAAATGGCATTTGCTATTTGGGATACAAAATTAAGATTGAAAAATTCCATAAAACAAATTGAAGATAAAGTGATGTAAGACTTTATTCTTTCACGCCGCAGCGTGTGCGATGTTTTGAGCAGTCGGGAGTTCAAGAGCAACGGTTATCAGTGAGCTATGTAACATGGATATCAATGTTATTTTTAAATGATTAGGATTGTATATAGATCTTAAACTAAAACAGTGTAGTTGTATTTATATACGAGATGTGGACCGCGACCTAATTCACCGAGATTACAGGTTTTGGGTTTTTACAGTTTTTTATGTAGGGCATCCGCGTGTTCCTGGAATTCCAGCTTAAGCTAAACTCTATTTAATATGTTCGGCGATATAAATATGAGATCAACTTACATTGGTACCTTCATTTCCATAACTACCTATTATTTAACTTCTTGTTCATCATCACCATCAGCATATTGCAGTTCACCGCTGGTAAGTACCCCATGAAGGGGTTATGCCCATAATCCCCACGCTGGTCAAATAGGTTGGGGATCGGTGAATATAAACTTTCTATCATCATAGTTTTACAAACTACATATAACCAAAGTTGTAGGTAGCCTAATCAACTGAACGGTGTCTTTTATTCCGTTAAAAATTTTACGATCTTTTTTAAATTGATATATTTTTGTTATTTATGAACCTATTTAAATCGGTTTATTTAAATAAAGCAAACATTAAACGTTTATTAAAGGATCCCAAAACATAACAGTAAAAACCACATGGCTTAAACCCTGTAGCCTATTAGCGGGCACTATCGCACAGAAATGCAGACGAATTCTAAAAATAATTGTTTTGGGTTCCATTGCAATAACAAAAAACTGTAGTCGTTTTTCAAAAACACCATGGGAGTGTACTACATTCATCTGCCTACCTCTGCTGGAATTACAGGCGTGACGTTACGTTTTACTTCCATGTACAGACAGCGATGCGTTAGTTTTATTATTAGTATAGATGTTATATAGATGTATACATAACAAACTTAAACGTAAATAAAAGTGATAAATACACACCCCTCATGTATCTGCGCTAGTTAGTCTCCGATAGATCGCGGCGGCACACATCTCACCCACTCGTACGTATGGGACTCTATTGCGTACCGCGCGTGACGTGTCGTGCCGCTAACTGACCCATTTTTCCCACATCGCGATATTAAACATCACACTTCATAGCGTTACAAGTGACATTCATCTCCGCAAAACTTGTTATCTCGGTACCAAACGGTAGCGTGTTATATGAAAACTAATAACATTTAATAACCCTTAATATATAACGCTTTGAGCTAATTATTATATTATTAGTTTCAGCTTGAATAGAGAATATTTGACAATAATGACGACCTAATATATAATATTAGATTTTGAATATTAATTTATGCGCATTAACGTCACAGCTCAAAACCACATAAGGCCAACAGTAACATTAATTTGAAATGTTTGAAAATTTATTCAACGAATATAACACACATACACACGAATATAACACAAATAGGCATAAATTTCGATACGCATTACTAATAAAGTGACAATTATGAATTCACTATGAAATTAATTTCGTTTTAAATTAGCCTGTTGATGTTTCATACTGCAAACATCAGTACGTATGAGTAATTTTGAAAATGACACAATCAAATATGCTTTTAAATCGAAATGATACCCCGAAGTCAATAGCTACATATAATCCCAATGGCACTTTATAATTTAACTCTGTATTATAAAAAAAAATTAAACGGTAAACTGAGCGTTATGCTATGAACTCTCACATTGCATTGAAATCCATACGTATTGCTTCCTCAGATACAGGTGATGATAGTTTGAGTTCGTATAAATTACTCCCTTAGCTACATCTCGCAATTACACTAAACGAATTAGACGTAAATATTGCGACTGAGATTGGCCTTTTGTTTCACGTTCATCCCAGTAGTAATATTTAGACAAGAGTCGTTAAAAGTTCTCGCAGACGGGTTGAACACCAGAGCGTATCATGTGCGGTAGTTAAAAGTCACATGTGCAGAGTTTGCTTCAGTTTTGTGAGCCTACATTACACGTACGTCCGACTGTAAAGGGTAATATTGTTTGTATATCCACAATGGGGGTTTGAAAGCAGAACGCTGTATGTTTGCGTACCCGCATATATTCTCCCCCCCCCAACTTGACCGTAACCGTATCGTCGCTTTGATCGAACACATTCACCTACATGATTGAAATGTTCAACGTATCGCCGAGCGCAACAGCTAATGGAATCGATAATAATGCCTTAATTAAAGTCAAAATTTAAAAACCACTAGCGTTCACATTTACGATTGATTCCGTAAAATAAATAATCAATGTTTTTTTCTGTGTAAAGCGTTGAGTGAACGAGGTAGCTTGCTATGTTATCATTACTTAACTGTGTACCTAATGCAATTAATTGAAAAGTTAATTGTACCGAATAACGAGTTTACACCATATTTAGTAAACTGCGATTATTTCTATTTAAATTGACCACAGGCATATATTACTAAATCATTATTATATCTTCACACTAAGTCGCTTATAGTAGATAAAAGCAATGAATGCCAAATGTACATACAGATCTGCCGAGATTTTTCTACATTTATCACTCTCTTAACGCAGGTGAAGCTTACGAAAGTCCGCAAATATACTACATATAAGTGAAAAATGAAATCCTCGCTACATCACTTATAAGCTAGTGGCATACATAAATATACATACATACGTACATTCGTAGAACATTGCGGGCTAGTCACGTTTGTTCATTATTTCCATTAGCCGAGACAACTTCACTAACAACGCAGGGTAGCTTCACTAACAGCATATTATACATTAAGGAGGCAACACATGTGTGTATGTACATTGTTGCCTAATTACGAACATTATCTATGAAACGAATATATTGATTAAACAAGCGTGCATAATGCGTCTTTTAATTGCAAAAGTAGAGTCAGTCTGATCGTCCGCGCGAGCATATATCGTCGCACATCAGATTTTCTATTTTTAATGGGACGCCAAATGTCATTATTTCAACGAAACAAAATATAATTGTAAAAAAGGCACTATATTTAACTTTCAACAGCAAACATTATACACAATTTGTTATCAACAAACAAACGATAACAATTTTGTGTAGTTGAATATTTAGTTCATATATTTACAAGAAACACTGCCTTAATTTATGAATGCCGTGTTATTTATCGCAGCGTACCAGTAACATTAAGAGCTGGTATTTCTTCATGTTTATTTGTATTTTTGTGAGTGTATTTTTATGTATAACCTTTCTAGAGATAATCATTAAGCGATGACCATATTTAGAAGGATATTATATAATGACGCGATGGACAATCTATAACTATGTACTTCCTTTTTATATGGTGTTGAAGCCGTATCACAGCGGCGCGCTGTGAGGAGACATGTCTGATGCTATCCATGAACTAAATGCCACAGAGGCCGATTTACTAACCCGCGATGGTAACAAAAAGTATCACTAACAATGGTTCAGCTCGTTCAGTGCTATCTTTTGCATTGTTCAAGGGGAACGATAAAACCAGCTTCAGGTTGTAATGTAACGAGGGAGACAAGATGTGGCACCGTATTGCCCAATACACGTTCCTCAACAGCTCTTTGCGATCGATCCATCGATAGCGGCCTACCTACTTAGGTATTTAACCTTAGTACTTACTCGTATATAGCTCCCCTTATGGTAAGTAGGCGTTATAATATGTACTTGTGAGTAAAACGAACGAAATTTGAGAAACACGCATGTGTACATCGGTACTATGATTACACTTTGGGACTTGACGATTTAAATAACAAATAAATGAACGATTTAAATTTTAATGCCATTGGTAAATAAATATTAATCAAGAAATAAATAAATGCTTATGCTGTTGATGTTTTCTTTTATAATTTGGTGACAGATTAACGTAATGTCAAGGCTCTGTTTCCCCGAACGCGTGGACAGAGTAGTGTAGCGCTCTTCCAGTGATACTCGTAGTTTAAGTGACATTTTAATTTTCCTTATACATATAACATCCTACTGTTCCAGATGCATATACCATGTTGAGGACCATAATGAAGTTATACATATGTAATTATCTACTCTTTCTATAACATTACAGAGGAAAAAAAAGTATTTTGTTTATTGCAGATATAAATGGCGACTGGCACGCGATAACGTTAAATTGAACGTGGTTCAGCCATGCCTCCACATTTAGTCACCAATATCGATTACTCTAATCTGATAACCTTGATAAACTCATGCTGTGTAGAGAATAATTACCATTATGTATGTACTTCTATTTATGTGAACGCAATATGATATTTTAGAACAAACTAACACAACAAGTTTAGTAGCATTCTCAATAGTTTTCTCGTATAGAACACTCTAGTTTTAAATCATTAATGCAATAAACGAGATAAAATACAAATACGAGTAGGTGTGTTAACCATAAGTCATTTAAAATCATTATAAAAGTCAGTACAATCGAAAAATCCTGTATTTTGCGTAAAAATACCGGTTAAATAAAACGATTTCAAGATGACGTTGACTTTTAACGGAATATTTTCAATATTTCATCCACTTTCGTTTCGAAAACTTCGACTGGAGAGGAATAAAATGGTCTTTGTTTTATTTATTATAATTGTACTTACAACTGAAAAGAGCGGTAAATGTAGAAAAACTTCAAGTTAGTAATTGCGTTAGTAATAATTGTAAAATTTGGCGCTCGTTTTTATCCGCCCATCCTATAGGAGACGAGGCGTGATGATAACATAATAAAAATATTTTGAACTACTGATTATAATCCATTTCATTTAAAAATTGTCAGGAACTGCAAACTACGTACGGTAAACTTTTTTTCTATCATTTGACATACATCTGTTCGATCTCTTATGCAAAACTGCATTGATATGAAGTATATTTTAAAATGATTTTACATTAAATATACATGTAATGAATAATAAATTTTTCCCGAACGGAAATTTTAAAATCCCGCGATACGTAGATGTAAATGTTGTGCAAACAATGAACAGCTGAAGCGTATTCACTCGTTTAAAATTCTAAACACATTTCCTTATCGAAACAGGCAAAGGAAGTGGGTAGAGGTGCTTCTCGCTCCCTACTGTTTCAGAAAACAAGAGCGTTGAAGCCTCTTTGAAAAGTGACAGGCGTCGCTGAATATGAAACTTGTTTAATAATGAATATACTATCAAGTAATAAGGGCATAATTATAGTACTTAATTCACGCCTAATCAATATGCACAAAGCTAGCGCGACATGCAATTTACTTCACTAAATTAAATATTACTGAAACCCGCGCAGTGTCTTTACCGCAGCCATAAAAAAACATAAAACACTCATCAAAGCGAACGCCTTTGTTGCGATATCGAAATGTGAAATGTATGATTGTGGTGTGTAGAATTGTTAAATTATGTAAGTGGCTGCTACCAATGACTAGGTCCTGTTTGATACCTGAGTGGTATCGCTTCTCATTGTGCGTGACGCGACGGTGAGTCCGGCGATTTCTCGTATGTTGGCGGCTGACGGCGCCCTCGCAGCGAGATCCTCGCGGCAGCTGGATGCCTGCTACATAATATATTCACGCTTGTACGCTGTCACCAGGTTTAACCTACCGCATTTTCAACAACATTAAATCTCTTATAGACACAGAACATTGTAACAAAAAACATTGGGTCAAATGTCCATGGTGAACTGTTAACAAAAAAAAAGAAAACAAACAACGAGTGAAAAAATGTGTTGAAATCTCTAGTCATTTATACAAAGCCTGGTTGGTGATGGCGGTGCCATGTGGTTGTGTTATGTACGAAAAAGTACATTAAGAAAACAAACATTTGAATAGCCGCCATTTAAAACACCTTTTAGTGGAATATAACGCCGCGCGCGGGTTATCATCGGAGATCGTTGACCTCCGCAGTTGATAAGGGCCGAGGTGAGGACGTTATCAGGTGGCGCAATGCAGGCCCAAAAACGCTCGACCTGGAGTCTGGCGCTTCGAGAGGCAGCGATCGATACCACTGTCTCCTATGCGAGGGCAATATTACTATTCTGCCGTATTTCAAAGATAGCTTTTATCGCATTCGAGATTTATTTATTTCTATCTCGAGAAATAAAGTACCTCTACATAATACATTTATCGTTGTCCGTCTCGGGGAATGCATTATAATAGTATTAATATTAGATCTAGTTTCTGGAGGTAATAAATTGGTTCGAACGGAGCTCGAGGTTTGAAAACGATAGACAGTGTGGACAGATATGGCGGACGTCGAAAATACGGTATCTAAGACGATAGGGGTAATTGAACGCACTTGAAGGGAGCCGGTTCATTCGTCGCAGAAGTGGCGCGGCATGCGCCAGACTATAGATGGGGATATTGACTAGCTATCAGACACTAAATCCGTCTGCGTTGCTATTTCGATTACTACTACACTACGATCACTTAATGATCTCTTTCGAGTATTTTAAAGTTCTTCGTTTTTTTATATGTAAAATACTATTATTCAATACAATTTCAGTTTTGTGTATGTACCAACAGAGAAGAATTAAAATGTATACTGAATTTTCATTGGAGTTTCTTTTAATACCAATAACGCCATATTTTCCAAGGTTTGAAATATTAATATCTGCTAAGATTATGCGGACGAAATCTCCCAGAGATTTAAAAAACCAAATTGCTGTATTATTCATTCACGTCCAATATTTACAAGCAGACGAGAAAACATTATTTTTTCATTTTTAGCATCTATTTTCCTTAAATGGTCCGAAGTATGTAATGGCGAAGTATGTATATAATGAAGTGTGTAAATGGCCCAAATTCAAGGTAAGATAAAAAAAACGGGAAAGAAAAAAGTTACGCAAACATTTTGTTTGATAAGCATGCGAGTACATTATTGACTTCAGTAACATTGTTATATGAATTAATTTTAGTTACGAAGTGGAAATTTCAATTTGCTATCACTATAATATTTAAAGTACTTACTTGCCGGAGTAATTAGTTCAGTGCGAGCTTTACTGCACAATTTCATCTATGCGTATGTAATGGAAGGTAGCTCAAAGGCCAACTAATTACATAGAGACAATGGCAGGTGTGTCGAGACAAATTGTCAAAGTTCGGCATATTATTGTAATTTTACTGTTATTAACTTATTTCAACTGATGGTATTATCGCTTTCAAACATTAAAGGAACATTAGATGCATTTAGCCTATATTCTTACTATATATTTTAGATAATGCATGGTATATATATTTGTATAAGTATGTATCAAATTGTTTACACACGTATGTATATATCTCAATGATCGATATTCTGAAAAAGTCCACCGTGCGTACCGTTCCGTAACGCTGAGCAAGACTGATGTGATCGCGCACTACAACACGAGCGGAACAATATTTTTAATAATTCTTCTATATTTTTTATGTTATTGAAGTAGCAGGCGGTCATTTACTTGATACCCAGTGATCACTCACACCTCACACGGAGCCCTAGTCTAATCTATTGTTGTGGTTTTCCTGCGCACTGAGGCAATATCACCATTATGGCGTTGTCAGCAGACCCGCATACATAACGTTTGACAAATACACATCAAATAAGGTACAATAGATCACATGCTCCTGTATTTAATAGGTAGGTATATACCTACACGTCGTATTGCAAGTATAGATTAGCTAAACTTGATAAAACGCGATCTATATCATTGTTATCTTACCATATTCTAAACAACTGTTAAGATAGTTCGACAATACAGCTATTAGGAATTACAAACGTTCATTAAGCAATATACATATTTATATAAACATATAAAAGAATAACGAAACTCATGGATGAGTCGACATGAACTGGAGTACGTAAATATTTGTTTATTAGTCAGTCATTGTGTTGACGTATAAATAATTTGTTCGCTAGCGGAAATTGTAATGTTTTATTTGTGAACCGATTTCAAGATGAAATTAACTTTATCTGTATAATAGTGTAGGGTGTCTGACAATACAGGACAAATAATTGACAAGGGTTTATTATTTGATTCCAGTTATACGTTGGTGTTTCAATGCTGAGTCAAGAGACGCGCGGCCTGGACACGGTCGTCCCGTCAACTGTCCGCGGTCTGACCGACGCACTTCACTTGCCACCGCGTCCGTTTACCATTTAACTACTTACTACGAAGCGATTTCACTACTAATAAGTCTTTAATTACCACTAGTTTCATTTACTTTAATCATTTACGCTGCTCTATTACATCAAGAGCCAAAAATTTGTCGTCATCGCACTTCACTGGGTACGCGCTTATTTTAATTAAAACAATTTCAATCAAAATAAATATATATTTATTTAAAAATATTGAACGTGAAGGGAAGGGACCCGGCGTGATGATATGTATGAACGTTATTACTTATGCAAATGTACCGGCAGTAATATAATATGTATGTTAACCAGTAATCCATTCAAGCATAAGCTCCAGGTAATGTAGGTTAAAGACGTACCAATAAATAACGTTTAGGATAACCATGGGACGGTTTAATAATTTTTTTGTTAACATTTATTACTATACAATATCCATACACAATTATACATGAAAAAGACGCAAACTGCCACATCGAAGTCTCTGGACAGTTATGCCTCGACGATCATTTGGTTTCATAAACGCCTCATCACGTTTCACCTCGGGCTAAGGTTTTTAATATAGGTAGAGTTTAATATGTATAGAGTTGCACCGCAAGCGAAAAAAAAAGCAATTTCGACTCCAACAGTGCCGTGTATCTAGTGTATAATTGTTACGTGCCGTTACGACAGAGTACCATGGTGATAAAGTGTGGTTGACGTGCGTGTGGGTATCTAGCTAAAACCATAACGGAAATAAACCAAAAAAAAAAAACTGGGACAGGAAAAATTATCCTAGTACGTAATGCCAAAATAATAAACAGAATCGCAGTCGCTGGTCTCTGGACATCGTTAAACAATTGTTGGCTTTTGTTGTTGTATTTTTTATGCGTCAGTGAAGGTCGGCCTCATTATTGAAATGATTTTAACTACTCGGACACAAAAGCGACTGTGATCAAAGTAGAACAATATTATAGCTATTTGTCCAACTTTTAACCAACGTAAATAACGCGATCAATGATAATATTATAGTTCATTGTACTCACGTCCTTACTTAAACAGACGGGGGACCAGATTCGAGGTGGCCAGTTGGCCTCTCTGCTTGACCCTCGTTTGAAAATTGAGACGTACCTACACGACGCAAATGTCTCGATAGATTCGCAAGTGGTTCACATCCAGTGTCCATCGACTGCGACCAATTGACACTTGACCCCTGCGACGTTTTTGTCGCAACCTTGGACTCGTAAGTACTGGGAGACCTTTCGACTGACACGTGACTTCACCCAATATGTCCGACAAATTAGAATTTGGAAGCAAAGCCAGTACTTGCGTGTCATGAATCTTAACTCAGTAAATTTGATTAGTTCAGGCATAAAAGAGTTAGCAGCGAACTTTGCAATTATTCAATAAATAAAAGCACTTATCAAACTTACCTTGCGGCTGTTGTTGTGCCACGAAAGGGGCGAGCAGTCGGGTGCGTTTCTTCTCATAGCCCTTCTGTGTGATGTCACCTAAAAATGAATAAAACACATCACATAAGTATTGCTATGAACAATACAACGCACAGCTGGTTTTAGTTTCATTTTTTGACGTTTACAAACAAACACGTCATAATAATAGATTTATATTTCTAACAGTAACAAATGTTATCTAATAATATCAACAATGAATAGAATAACCATCAGCTGAACATTAAAAATACAAGCGTAATGTTGTAAATCTGCTGAAATCTGTAGTTTTGATTCGTCGCAGTGCATGCTCGTCTGCGTTACATAGTGAAGTAGTAATAATATGACAAAGTACAGGTTGCGGCGGCTTGCAGCCGTACTCTGCAGTAAACACAACACACGTGATTGGACTGCGTTCGTCCGTTCCATCGCCACCTATATGTTTATATTATACATGTTGGCGTAGCCACAAATATGGTTATATTATACATGTTGGCGTGGATACCATCGGTTTCACAACACTTTAGAGCTCTTAATTGAACGTTCTAAATTTAAACTCTAGTTGAGTTATAAATCCTTTAATTTTCTCTCCAAAATCGTTTACTCTCATTGGCGGTCTTTAACTTGACTACTCGTTGGTCGTGGTGGTTGCAAATGCGACTGCTGATCGAGGGGTCCTGGGTTCAATTCCGGGGTCGGGTACTACAAAAAATTACTAATTTAGATTTTCTAGTAGTGGCTTGGAGTCTGAATATGTGCCCGCTGTATGGCAATAAGCTCACCACCTATTCCATTATGGGACGTAAACGTAACCGGTGAAACGAGAGAGTGTTCTCCATTCCACTGCCTACCACTTCGTGGACTTCAGCCGTGATGTTACGCTGCACTTTAATGAAGGATTCCGCAGATAAACACCGTTATAAATGTATAACGTTTTCGCTTAATATACAGATTGAGATAATGTATAATAAATAATTTACATTGATTGCATATTTTTGAAATTAACAAGAAGGCTGTAGTTAAAATATGAAGCGAGAATGACATCACTTTCAAAATAATTTAATGATTTTTGTGTCATTTTTTAACATTCTTATAAGTTTATGTAGAAATATGAGTACTAAAAACTAGAAACTAAAATGAACTTGTACTATTATTATTATATTATTATTATATTATTATTATATTGTTATATTATTGTACTATTACTATTAGCTTTTCGCCCACAAGTACAAAATCGACTACGCCGGTTCCAGCGATTTGGAGTAGGTACTACTCTGAATATTTGGAATTCGCATAGCATTTGGTGGAGTGAATTGATTGCGATTCAATACGAATTTACGTCTAAATATAAATGGAGTTTGGCCAAACATGCGAATAATCAACACTAGAATTCCAAAGCTGATGCGAAGGTATTTCAATAGTATTTCAACCATTGGGAATGATATATTTTCTGTAGGTTGATTGTTACTCAATCTCTGATTTTCAATGCATAGGCATGAAATATCTGTTTATTTTGAGACGATCCTACAAACATACTGTCCACGAATTTTACCGCTCCTTGAAGATCGCGGCCATTTTGTTTCAAAATTTACGGTCACGTGTTCTAGTAACATCGCATCAGTCGGAAGTTATTAACTCGCCCCCTATACCTTGAGTCATAGTTTGTCATATAGCATGTGATAGAAAGAAACGTCAAATGGAAGCTATCTTCGTCTAACTTTTGCTTATCTTGTGTATTGTTTACAATCAACGAGTGGAGCACATTTAAAAGCACATTGATTTCTCATTTTAATCTCTATATAATAAGAATTCACATTCGAAATATGAACCTTTGCACCACTGCGTATAGAGCCTCATTTTTATTTGGTACAGATTACAAATAACTGGAATAAATGGAAAAAATTCTGATTTAAATATTGCTAATTAACATATCTAGCAACAATTTACATAATTATTACACTGGAGTGTATCAGTTAATCAAACGCCATTTTAATGTTTTCCGTATTGAAAATACCTAGAAGTCAAGGCAAAAAACACAAACATGTTCTGTCTGCATTTGCTCCGTGGCTGAGGTTTTAGAGATATTGTTAGCAGTACGAATAATGTACAGACACAAATTACATACGTTGGAATAAACTAAATTTTATTTGTCAAAACTTCAGCTTCTACAAATACAAACCTCTTTGACACAAATATATTCACGCTTGTTGCGCGATATCTTAAGCAATACTAAGTTGGAAATTATTGATAGTAAGTACGGTGTCGAAATAGCACAATTATTATACAATTACTTTTCGAATAGTTCGCAGCGAATTAAAAAAAACTATTTATTTATTGGCTACAAATTTAAAATTAAGTTTATATGATTCAACTTAATCAAAGTACATGATTATTAAAGATATTCGTATTTTTAATAAATCTCGCTATCGGCTAAGGGAAACCCTTCTTGTCAGAATTAGATCGCAGAGGTCGGTGGTAGAATTGTAGCAGATCTACCGAGTTTTCATTTTTAGTCTTGTTTGAGCTTATGCGATTAATCGATAGAGTGAGTACCTAATTAATTTTAAAAAATCATTTATCATGGCAAGAGTAAACGCATAAGTCATAGAACGATGAGGTTTGATTTTTTTATCACTTCTGAACATCTTTCTTAACTTTTATTATAGTTATTGTAACTAATTCATCGTTCCATGTTTGACTTATGAAGAATGGTATAATTATAATACATATTTACGCTTTATAATTTTTATTGGAAATTACATACTATTATTTACTAAAGATAATACTACAGTGGATGGCTTGTTGAAATATAAGTTTCGTCGAGCGTCGGCGCGCGAAGTGTACTCCGTAATATTCCATTGTCATTTGGACATTCCAAGGTATAATAACAATAGAACGCACGAGCATAAAAATAATGAAGCAAAAAATAAATAGCTATGTATGTTATATGATGTTGTAACGTGAAGCGTAAAAACAGCTCAAGTACCTCGCGAGCATTGCAAGCAATTGATTAATGTTGAAAAAACTATTCACACAGCACGTCCTCCACTCGAAACGTAGATAACGTAATAAGGAGCAGCCTCGCTCACGATTTCTACAGGATGACGGATCGCTGTATGCTTGAAACTGGTAAAGTTAATTAGTGTATATAGGAAATTCGTAGTGTACAAGTAGGTCGAGTGCAGCGGAGCGCGCAGAGCTATAAAGTAACATGTCACCTCTACTCTAGATGCGAGCGCGTCACATTGGAACAACTCATAAAGTCACTATTTGCGTGAGTCGCTACAATCTGTACTATTATTAGCGGATTCTAGTTAATTCGAAATTATTACCAATTGTCAACATTAATATATTACGAAGAGTAATTACAATTTGATAAATGTTTGGAATGACAGTTATATTCAAATATTTCACCTAATGATTATTAACCGAAACTCTGAAATTGTTTAAGGCCTTAGATAACATTTTGTAAATACGATAGTACTAAGGAATGTAATTAACAGCCAACCCAATATTTCATTTCAGGATTAAATTTATATATCCTAGACATAAAATCCACGTAATTATTAAAGATTATAAACTCAACCGGTATATTAAAATATATCTATTTCGTTTATTTTAAATGGTCACGTTTTCACCAGTAATTCTTACGATGATTTATTCATCGACATTAAATTTTTACAAACCTATTCATTACGTATATTAGTATTTTATACGATCAAATCTGAATATCAAATATATATGTACCTTTGATTGATAGCACACCGAAGTACGAAAAACAATACAAACTAAACAAGAATTATACAACAACGGGCCATATTATCGTAATTTCTCCCGGTTACCCGACAGAACAAGAAAAACCGAACAAAAATCAATTAAACCGAAAGAGTATGGTTATAACACAGGCATAAATATTATAGTGTAGGTCAAAGGTACCGTTTGAAGAAAGAACGTGTTACGATTATTTCTATGCTGAATGTGGAAGAAGCACGGCAAGCCTGTAAACATAGGGATATTTGGCATCCTGTGCTCTCTGCTACCCCCTAATGGATCTGTTGTGATGAGGAATATGACTCAGTCGAAGAACAGTGACAATGAACCTTCTGAAACATTATTTCAAACTTGCCCACCCCCAGATGGCATGTTGGTCACTTCGTGTACTCATTTATATAAATATGTGGGACGTAGTAGAAGTGATAAGTATACTAAATTAGAATAAGTAGTGGTCTAGCGACGAGGGGCGATATCATTTGTTGGGTCGTCATGTCAACTGCTCAATTGCACATACGCGTCGCGGACGTTATCTGTGAAACTGATTTGTAAATCACCACAGCAACTAATGCCTGATAAGGTTAGGGGACTGAGGAGTGTCAGTTTATTCTTTTAAAAAATAGAACATTTAGAATATCGTTGGTTTAGTGGTATAGAGAATGACTGTTTCATTAGCCTAATAATTGTAAGTGCGAATGCTGATTGAGAGTTTCTGGGTTCTAATCCCGGGACGGACAAAGTATTACTGTATTTTCTAACGCCAAAATAGAACTAAAGATAGTTTGATATTTATTAAAATAGTTTTTTTTTACTATACCAGTGACAGGCTTTATGGTAGATATTTTAGTATGCCTAAATAGTCGAAAATAAAAAGCTATTCAATAATTGGATTTGTGCCGATAATTATTAATATATAAATAAAATAACGATAATTATTTGAACAGAAAATTTTGCAATGTCGAAATAGTTTTCATATAAGCATATTATCGTATACGTACTACTACCTACGTACATACTACTCACATTCACTGGAAATTTAATTGGTATTAATACAAACAATATTCATTGTGCTGGCACACATTATCTGATAGCTATACGCTATAGCTACATATGTACCCAATATTGCAGTAGTGGCATGTAATACACCGAATATGTTAAGCATTGTCTGCTGTGAGTTGACCTGAATTTTAAAACTGACTTCCGATTTTTATAGCTTCATTATATTCAACTCCTGTCCGAGGCGTGTGATCGTTACTATTTTTTGTAGAGACCGTCTCTACCTGAACCGAGTTTTTTTTACATTATAGCATTGCACAGATTTTGGTCGCGTTATAACAGAATTTAGTGTCCGTGAGTGTAGAGAATCGAATTGACTTCTATAGATAAATATGTAGTATGACACTACGACAGAGGGACGATAATCATGTAAACATATTCATGAAACGAATATGTGGAAATTTAACAAATGTTTATCGAAGAAACCAGAGCCGACACAGCTCCGGCCTTTGGATGCTTTTATCTAAGCACAAACCAGATTAAAGCTTTGAATGAAAAAACCATTTTAGATTTAAATTTAGACTATACCGACATTTTATTTCTGCAATTCAAAAAACGTACTGAAAGTAACTTGGGTATCAACTGATTTTTTAAGAAAAAGAGATTCTTGGTTTGATTTTATTCATCGTCATACACATTCATCTGGTTGAAAGTAATTTAGATACTTAAGATTTTACTAGTATCTACTGGAATGAAAAATTTAAAATGATGTATCTACGATGGAGAAAATAGAGGTATTTATAGATACTAATATCTCGAAAAAGCATATACAACTAGCACAAGTTTACATGATTACAGCAGTTAATTGAATTAACTCTTGCAGTTAACTACGTGGAGCGTACGTGCAATATACGGGTGCGACGAGATGTGGCCTACCGGTGGATACCTACCTACGTGTACGTATACGGTGCAGACAGATGATTAATTCCGTACGTTCAGAGCACGCCCATCCAATATTGACACCCAGTACATGCGGTCCAGGTTGATGAAATAATTCCCAGCAATGGCCGCCGAGTTTATATACGTTTGACTGTCACCGTATACACGACGCTGATAGCAGACGGCACTCAAAATGGCACGCATGGCCGCCGTCATTCATTTCATACAATTTGATGTATAGTATAAGCCTCAGAAGCATCATATCAAGCTTTACACGAACCGATACGTAGTGTGATGCACTGCGACCTGCTCTCGCCCACTCCATCAGCAAAAATATGCGGTGGCCTATATACACGCGGGCATATCCAGTAGTACTCGGCGAGCAGTCGTGCCGCATTATGATTCAAACCGAAAAATTACAAGAGAAAAATTATACCTAAATGCGTGACCAGAATTATTATTATCTACATAACGCTTTGGTTAATTTATAACTGTATAATAATTTTAGGTGCCTTAACCGTTACTATAAAAGTTTATTTTGTGGCATATTATTTTGGAGAACGTCAGACCTCAGTGAAAATCTACGGGATCTTACGCTTTTTTAAATGTATCATCAAAGTCAACTCTGAATTCGTCCACGCTTACGTGTTCTGCTATTCGGTTACATGTATTAGACACGTCATGTGTCTGAGACCATAACCAACGCTTGTAGTATTACGTAAAGTATTCGTCACTTGAACGCAATTTGAATTTTTGACTTCTTCACTACACTAATATGTTTTATAATGTAAGCAAAATATTGATTTTTTACATATTGTACCAATTAATATTTTACGTAATACTCACTGTTCAGAATCCTTTAAAAACCTACTCATATTTTTAAATTAATTCTTTCCACATTGGTCAATTTAAATTTACGCGCCACCGGCATTAATAAGTATGTTGAGGGTGTTGTCAAATTGCTTCTATATGTCAAGTCTTTTTAAAAATGTCATTCTGTTTCGGTTCAACCATCTTTTTGTAACGATTAATACACCAGCGCCTATATTTACAGTCTTCATTTTAATTCCGCAAAACACGCTTCCTATAGTATACGGAAAGTTTACAGTTATTTAAGATAATTACTGCTACTCTATCATCCGGATATGGTATAGGTATATATAAATCAAGATACATACGTACAGAACCAAATACATATGTAGGTAGTGTTCAAACATAAGAATCGGTAAAGGGAAATTATTTTAAACTAGAGGTCATTGACATAATAGTAAATAGTTAATGAAGCTAAAGTAATTATCTCCCTTATTCTATTCATACATTATTCATCCGGTAGTTTGTTGTTCGCGAAGACGGAGTATGCTCGTATACACATACGTTCAAGTAATTTGCACCACCCGCCCTTCCTCAAACAACTCGTGCGCATGCAAACAATATGCAAGATACACAATACCTTAGCTACCACTACGAAGGCCTCACAACGCAGCATCCTGGTGTAAAGTAATCATACCATCGTACTTCGTGTTCTTCTTGTAAGTAACTTTTGTTCAATTATATAGGTCATTAATATTTTTTCTACTGAACCTTATTTTTAATTTTATTATTAAACTTTAAGAATAATTTCGTTTAATTAAATACTTTATAATCCAATTACTTAATCATTATAATGACAAAATTCTGAGTTGCCCTGTAATAAATCGTTTATTTTAAAAAAGGTTGGCGACACGTGACTGCTCCTTACGAATACCTTCTGCATTAAGCTGACACTTACCAGTATGAGCTTTATTTCTCATTGTCCAAAAGTCGAAAATATACCTACATCACTTTTTATGTCAGGCTTACGAATTCATTTGGACTTGGCTGCTTCACATCCACTCCAGAAAACCACCAAGTGTTTCGTTGGCTGTCGTCCCGTATCGCGTTGACCTAATTGTAGTTCTCGGGCTCTGCGTTTAAACAGCATCGCCTCTCTTAGATATTAGTTGATGCACATGTAGTAGTGTTGGAATAGACAATATGTACATATATATGAATTAATAACATGTATCTGTTTAAATATGTAAACGTAAAAAAAACGTAACATCACGCCTGTTATCCCCGAAGAGGTAGGCAGAGGAGTGTAGAACTCCCACAATTCACCAGTTACGTTTACGTCCCAATATGGAATAGGTGGTGAGCCTATTGCCATGCACCGGGCAAATAACATACATAAATATGTCATACTTTATAACGCTTTGCATTAATTTATTAAGTAGGTAACTTAAAATTACAATAAGTTTAAATTTTCCACTTGCGGTCATACCAACCTAGAGCCAACAGCTCCCGGCATTGTCTTGCTCTACAGATCACTATAAAATGTTTGACATTTCATTTCTACATGAATTTTGTGATTGTAAAGTTTTTCGCATGAAATAATATATCAGAATATGTATTATCTAATGAAATATTATACATATACTCACATGTTCTTGAAAAAGGGTTATCGTCGTTCATCTTGTTGATTTTGTATGTCGTCGATCGGCTTAACAAATTTTCAGAGATTTATTCCCCGCCAAACCGTATGCTTTCATCGAGTCGTAAAATGTGGTGATAAATTATGTTTGCAGTACAACAGAAAACCTCTAGCTTAAAAGGGTTGTGCTAGAATAGTGAAGGAAATTCGTAAGCAAATTTGTCATTTTATTATTGTTGCATTGCATTGTATCAATTTTGTTTATATCAATAGTTGGAATCTAAATACATATTAAAACAGTTTAATAATTAAATGATGCCTAAGTGAGAATTATACATTACGCAAGAAATACGAAGAAATATGTCGTAATGACATCTTTTTGTTTGTGTCTTGCCCACTCCAGTTTCGCTCTGAAACCGTGAGATATACGATCTTGCTTTAAATTTGACCTTCACGTTATCACTGATTATTTTACTTAGCTTTAATTGTTGATTACAAAATAGTCTTCATTTTACGTTTTGTACATAAACTACAAACTACGAAAAATATGTTAATTTATTTTCGACGTTAAAAATGTATTTTTCATAAAAGCTTATAAATTATCTAGAACTCAAGTTACATAATTCATCAATACGTACTAAAAGGTAGTTTCGAATGTTCCTTTGTTTGTCTATCATACATCATACAATGACGTCAAACCCGGTTTGATAAAACTTGGTAGGTAATAAGTAGTTGAATTGAGTTGGCAGTTTAAATTTCGTAATTAAACATTTTTAGGAGTAAACAATACCAACATTTTTCTTAAATAAATTTAACATAAATAAAATATTTATTCTACTTTTATGACTTAAACTAGGGTACTATTTTCACGCGCGCGGTATTATCAAGGAGAGAGAGGTGTAATTTACAATTAAAATTCTGTTTGAATAGTTGTTTAGGTACTAAAAAGTATAAAGGAATGTAAGAAATATCTTACCATTTATTTAAAGATCTAAGTCGCTGGTATGTAATAAAACAGGCAATATATCAAGTTGAAACAGACCACTAAGTATTTTAAAATCATAATACATACTTATTACTTATTTTACAGAGGGCACTGCAACATGTCTAGGGTGATATGCTGACTTTATTATTGATAGTTTTATATTAAATCTTATTTCTTTGCACACACTATGATTACGTGCAATAAAATTAAATTAGCATCCTGCGGTCCACTTCTCCGCGACCATGAAAGTCAGATCTTGTACGTAGCAACCGTAAAAAAGTGTCCTATTGTCGTTTTCGTTCTTAGAGTAATCGCTTGAAAATCACGAAAAGCAAATAATGGTCACCCAAAAATTACAGAATGCTCCTGAACTATGGAATAATATTCTCGAACGTATGAAAGTGTACTTTCTTCATAGCCTTTAAAACAAAGCATCATAACATAACTTGACCACATACTTAACAGTAGCAGTCAAAAACCATATAATGTAATACCACAACGTTGTTTACAACTGACATTAACAATCCTGTCCTTAAAAATCTATTCGAGATTGGTTCCATGGGCGACACCGTCTACTTGTCACTACGGCCGACTCGTCTGCTACTGTCTAAATGAAAACAGGGGCACAATTATTATAGATTTTTTTTTTATTTAAATGAACATCAAACATTTTATGGCCAATAATCACACATGTGGACTTGCACACAACTTAAGGTTGCAATAACAGTTAAATGGAAGCTGAACACAGCTGCGCCGCGTGCTCTCATTGCAAGAGCCTAATTAATATCTATCCATTAGTCTGCCTCAGGTACACAATGTGCAAATATTCAGTTGACTGAAAAGTTTGGTAACAAAAAAACTATCTAGAAAACCTAAATTTGAAAAATTTTGTAGTACCCGACCCGGGAATTGAAACCAGGACCTCCCGATCGGTAGTCACACTTGTAACCAACACGACCAACGAGGTTGGTTTGGAAAAAGATTGGTTTCATCATAAATTATTAAATATTGGTTACCTCTAGTTGAAAATTCGCGGATCCTCTGCCTTCTAGCGTTGACCGTACAGATTTGTTGAATAATATCTAATAAATATCCAATAGGCTCAATCCCTATTCCATGAAACATATGTATAATATAACTCGTGTAAAATAGAGGCGTGGTGTGATGTTCAACTATTGAATACACCATTATATGTACGAAATTTAACAAGAAAACAATTGCAGATATTATATAAATAACATTTCGCGAAATGGGACTTGGCACAAGTTTGTATATCTTGATAAGTGACATCGTGACTATAAATCTTAACTTAGTACCTTTACGTAAAGAGAATAATCAATTTCATATTAGTTTTCCATTAATGTTTACGTAATGGTCGTGGCTGCCCATAAAAATATATATTAAATCAAGAATACGATTACATTCTTATATTAAGCTAGTTTCAAAATGAGTTGCTTCTATTTAGAGTATCTCGCGATGAAGTCAGGAGCTAGGATTAGTTTAATAACATTCACGTCAATCGTGTACCTACATACTAATACAGTACATACTAGTACATATGTACATATTAAGAACAAGTTTAAGTTAATAACAATGATGAATATGTGAATTTACATGAGAAAGGGTAGCAATGGGCATAACATAACATCAAACCTGTGTTCCCCAGAAGAGGTAGGCAGAGAAGTATAGTAGACCCATGATTCATCCCTTGTGTTATACGTCTCAGCATCAGCTAGTGCGTGAGCCTATTGCCATACACCGGGCCGTAATCAAGGCAGGATGACTCCGAGCTTGTTCTAGAAATTGCAAGTTAGACAAACCCAATAGCATCTAAACGACGCGGGAATCGAACCCAGCACCTCTTGCTTAGCAATCACTAATCCAACGCGACAGTACAAAGAGGTCCATCTGCATTTACTCAATATGTAATATGTTTCGCAAACACTGATGCAAAACAGTGATATAAAACATCTATTTCATACAAGGTATTTACCCTGTTACAGCCTTCAATTAACTTTTTAACCTCACAGTACTAAAAAAAGACAAACTTCCATATTTATAAATAGCTATGGTTTCCACAAACTAGAACGTATGTTTTGTATTAAAGGGATGTTCGACCGATCTATGAACTACCGGCAAAACTGAACTACTTATAAAACCGCTGCAATTCCGTACATTTGTTGCGACCATCCGCATTTTATTAGCCGCAGGCGAAACTGTAAAAATGTACAGCACCACGGAGTTCCTAACCTTTTAAATTGTAAACTGTAACCTATGTATGTATGTAGCTGTTGTAAATACCGCAAACCAAAATTTGTACGCGAATCAGTCTTATCCATGTACCTATAACTTAAAATTATACCTTTTGGTCGTAAGGGCTTAATTAATTATAGGTATAAGCTAATAAACTAATAACAACAAATACTTTTATGAAACTTGTAGACGTGTTTCGTAGAATACATTTAAAATTGATTAATGACCTTCACATATTTTCAAAGAGACTTTTGCGTTTCTTTTTATGGCAATTTATTGCTTGCTTTGAGCTAGGAGAAAATTTCTATGACAATGAATTCAAAACTTTTTAATCAAATAAGTTTTTTATTACAAACTAGCTGTACCCGCGACTTCGTCCGTGTGGAATTCTAATATTCTAAAATGAAAGTAGCCTAAGTTGCATGTTACATCAGTTATCTGCCAGTGAAAGTCCCATCAAAATCGGTCCAACCGTTCCAAAGATTAGCCGGAACAAACAGAGAAAAATTTGAAAAAAAATATATTTTGGTATACTTACATAGATATACCAAAATAAGTATACCAAAATAACAGCTGGTATACACGGTACACCGTGTATACCAGCGTTGCCACATTTTTTTCCCAAGTGGGGATTTTGAAACTTTTTAAGTGAAAAAAGCGGGATTCTTTCGTCAAAAGCGGAACATACTAAAAAAACGTATATACCTAATCGGAAGTTTTTAAATACTTTTCTTTTTTTGAGTTTTAAATTACGTTTACGTGGCAATAGATAGCAAAAATATCCATAGAAATGTATCTTAATAAAAACATGATATTTAAGCTTCCTCAGCACGCTGCATACACGATCGAGATATCGAGAGAGATTACGACCTGAGAGTAATTGAAAACTAAGGTGAGCCTTTACCGTGATAACCGGACCGCTGATAGACATACATACAATCATATGTGTGTACGAGTGTGTACAATGTGTGTGTATACGTGTGTACATCACGTCTTTTCTTCAATAACATCAACAGTCAAAATATAGTCAAAACAGTGAAAATAGGCGATACGTATATCGTATATAAATAATTAGACACCCAGATAGATACTCTACTATTCTGCTCAACAGTATTCCAACCCGTCACCCCTGGCTCCAATAGTCAGGGTCACTACCGTTTAGATAAATAGGTCAGCGAAATACATAACGGTGATGTATTTACAACACTTCCACACGCCGTTTTATTTTTTTACAAATTCATCCGTGTGGACAAGAATGAATGGTATCCTTGTACCTTTTCGTTATACGTACGTACATATCTTCACGCCAGGTCCCTCATGACCTTTTTGTTATAAACTCGTTATATATAAAAAGTTTTTCATTCAAGAAAAAACAGAAACAATAAAAATAAAGTATTAGTTTTCGCCGCGAGAATAATGCAGATACGTATTACAGTATCAAAACAACCTATATCACTGTATTGCAAAAACGAGGCATAGGAAATGAAATGTTTCTTAGTGACTTTAATAGAGACGATAAACAAGTAAATCAAAGAACCATACAGATCATAGCTCATAACTAATGAGCGCAAAGAAATTTGTAACCAACCAACCAACCTGTACTTACTAGTGTAAAAATGACAAAACAATAGTATAGTCACAAGACAAGCACTAGTCAAAAAATACAAACGAGGCATTGTCCATCCTTTCACGTTACCAAAATCGAACGTACATGCCAGGCATAGTCTCGGTGTTCTCATTTCCAGAGAAGGTAGGTGGCGTATTTTAAACAGCAACAGAATGCAAATAGCTGTAGTAACCTTATATCGGCCATGGCTGTAATTAGCATATTCACTTTTTTGTCATTTAAATCAGACCGAACAGTAAAAATCGTGTGGGAAGTTTTATAGGTTTTTTAAAGAACGGAAATACGTCAATAATTCCACTCCGTTGTGGGAGCCATAGAGGTTTATGCTAACCCCCAAGCCGCTAAAATCCTCTTCTCCTGCTTTTCTTTGCACCAATTCGTTAGCCAGAGCTAGATTTCTCCCACCAGTCAAACATAACCTATAATGTCATTTTACTCTGTAAATTACTACCCACTACTCAGCCAATACTATAAAATGAGATTAGTAGGTACTTAGTTAAACATTTAGATTAAGTGTAATAATAAATAATTTAATAACAAGAATTATTTCCTTCATACAAGAAAAATCTTGAAGCGAAAGTTTTGATGTTACTTTACATCCATTTATATTTTCACTCCTCAGCCAACGCCAGACCACCGGTTCTGAAACATGAAAGTTCGCCTTCGTACTTTTACCACAACTATGCTGACTTCACGGATTCTTGCATCGTGGTTGACTTGGTCGCGGTTACGAGGTTCCCTCCCTGGTAATAGTACGGCCAGATCTTTTTGTCTTTAAAACTTTCTACCGCAAAACTTAAACCCTCCTTTACCAAAAGTTTAATACAAGTCAGTTTAATACTGTAACACTCGTCCACATTTTCACGTAGGTATTAGGTAACCATAAGTATCGAAATTGCATTGCGTTGAAAGGAAAACTATTAGCAGCGTGTTTTCAACAATTTGAAATTTACCCTGCGAATTCCCTCAGTTAATAGTTCACGCTTCGTAGGCGTGCTTGGTATTTTCAACTAATAATCTATTAAACCATATTACCTATACATAAAATTACATATTACCTATATGTAATTTTAAAGCTTCTACTTGAAGGTAGGTATAGGTACTTGGAGTATAGAATACGCCAAAAATTAATTAATACGTCGCCAACGAGTTCACATATCTGTCCATTTTGTTTATTTCTTACCTATTTAAGTCGATTTATTACGCGACAGACGACCTGGTTACTGTCGTTGCCAGCAACTAACAGTAAAGCAGTGCGATAGAGTATTCTTTAAACCGCGATCGCGAGAAAAAGCTATGCGCACGAGTACGATGTAAATAAAAAAATGACGCATGTTATATACTCAATTTATATACAATACAAATTTTATGTTTGTGCCAAATAGACTTCAACTTCTCGAGTGAACCTAATCTTTTTTATGCAGGACATCCACATTTGAACGGTTATTATTCAATATTTTTTATGCAGGACATCCACATTTGAACGTTTATTATTCAATATCACATCATTCAATATCATATGCAAAAGTTCTAATTGAAACAGACGGAAAACATCAGCAAGTATTGGAGAGCCGTGCGGGGCAGGCTCGCTTTTCAAATATGCAGATATCCACTGAACGTTGAGAGGAATTTTTGATTAAGCCCACGGCCGCTAAGCTCTGCAATACATGTCATTATGTTCAAATAATTTCATAATTATTACCGTGGTTCTTCAAAATTATTAGACGTTCTTTCCAAATTGGTACAAGCGTTTAATGCGAATTTTAGAAAAAAAAGCGACACCCAAAATTAAGACTAATTAAAAGTGTTTATATCTGAATATTGATTACTGAATCTGAGAAATGTCAGTACACAATCTGCAAAAAGCATACCCACATTAATTTTCGCAATACTCAAGACAACATCTTTGCAATACCCAAGTATACCTACTTCATCAAGCTATTTTCTAGATGAACAAGCATTCAGACTGACACTTGCATTCCGCAACAGAGTGAGAAATGATGCAATTTGCAGTTAAACTCCGAAATGCTTCAGGCTTATTGCGCTTTTATATCAAGCTTAAAATCTTCAAAATGAAAATTCCTTTTTTTGTGATAATGCATTGTATCCTATACATAATACAAAACATGTGACTGAACTGTTGGCCGAATCGTAACGACTGTGACAACTAAAGCGGGGGTGGTGGGTTCGATTCCCACCTAGGAAAAATATTTGAGTGATAAGAGGCACATCGTCATTGTCAGCCTATTTCAGTCCACTGCTGGACATTGGTCTTCCGTGAGGGGTTATACCCATAATCCCCACGGAACATTCACACGGAATAAAACAGCTTCTTGCACCGCCTATGCTGCTGCCCATATGCAGCCTATCCTGCTGCCCATATGCAGGCAGACATTGAGCTGTGCCTAAGCAAACCGTGGCGTAATTTTTTGCTTTAACGTTTCGTGACAAAAATGCTCATCTTAGAAGTCTCGATAATGCTATTAGGAGTGTTGGAAGCATACCAACACTTTGCGTTCTGAGAGGGCACCCATATCCATCAGCAGAACCATAAAAGGTTGCATAATATTAAAGACATATTTCACCCCCTCCGCCCCTTCCCCCACGCCACGCCACTGTAACAACCTTGACCACGGCGGCCAGGTAAATATTCTATATTTCGACGACCGGGAGGGTTTCGATGGGTTTTACAATGACATACTGCTTGGTAAGCTTAGTATCCTAGGTGTGACCCTTGGCTTGTTTAAGTTCATCGCTATCTACGCGATCGCCAGCAGTATTTCCGACTCGGCCTTTTTGACTCACATCCCTATCATACACTTCCCAGAGTCAGTCAAAGATCAATACTTGGTCCTCTTCTATTCATCTTGATTTTCAACGACCTTCTGTTGGTCATCAATCATCAATCTAAATATCTTCTGTATGCTGATGACTTCAAGCTTTCTTTTGAGATCAAAACAGTGGAAGTCTGTATCCTGCTGCACACCTGCATCGATGTGGTGCTTCAAAAGAGTATAGAAAATAAAATTAAATTTATCCCATTGAAATGTTCCATAATGACTTTCGGTCGAATGCGACACCCTATCGAATTTCATTATAAACTGGGTAATGATATCATATAGAGCTCAGTAAATACAAAAGATTTGGGTGTCAGCTTCAACTGTAAGTTCACTTTCTATGAACACATTACTATAGTTGCCAAAAAGTTCTTCTAACGATTTGTCTTTGTTAATCACAGTTTTATGTACTTTATAAATATTCACATTATATTTGTATTTGGTGCCCTTGTACGAAGCAAACTGGAGGTGAGTGTATGCATATGGCATCTGTATGAGAGAAGTTATACACTCCTACTAGAAAAGGTGTAAAAACCTTCCTGAGGTACCTCTATATGCATATCTACGTGCTTATCTACCCATTTAATTTTCTCCTGGATTGCTTCAGATATAAAGGGGGCTTAAGGAAATTTTTTCCTTTAAAACGGAAAACATTGTACAATGTGAAAAGCACATAAGAAAATATTTAGTTATTCTTTGTTTTTTAACTAAAGCTGCAGATTCCTACACATTTAATATTCTATATTTTCATATATTTAATATTCTTATATATTCAATATCTTATATGTTTAATATTGTTTTACATATAATATTTATATATATTTAATATTCCTAATTCCCAAATGTTTATTGTTCTACGATATTTCATATTAAAAACTACTTTCCCTGGTGTATAAACGTGATGAGACATAAGTTTATTTGCTCCTCAGTTCTGTCAGGCATTTATTTACATAAATGCCTGTGTATACACATTCATAATTCTCCATGATATGATTATAATAGTGTTTAACTTTTTAAGCAAGAGAAAGAGTTAAAGGTCATTGGGGGTCATAGCTGAATGTGTTAAATTGTTTTTTCATTATATTGATAGACTGGTATTTCGACAATTCCACCTGCTGGTGCTCACAGATGTGTCCTAAGATGGAGCACACATGCCTCGGAAAAGCCTATTTATGCTTGCTTTGAAGATTCCTAAGTCAGAAATATCATGGGAAATATAATGAAACACTCAATGAACACGTTTGAACAATACTTGCAATAGGTTTTAGTACTGAATCTTTTCAAAACCTGACATTTAGGACATACATATAATTATTGATAGCCTTGTTGGTCGTGTTGGTTGCAAGTGTAACTGCCGATCATGTGGTCCTGGGTTCAATTCTCGGGTTGGGCTCTGCTAAACTTTTATAATTGTGATTGTCTAATAGTTGCTCAGAGTATCGATATGTACCCGGTGTATGGCAATAGGCTCACCACCTATTCCAAAGTCGGACATAAATGTAACTTGTGAAACGTGGTAGTGTTCATCTACTACTATATAATTAATATGTAGCAAGTGGCATATAACAGCCTTTACTGAGGACTGAAAACAATATTTTAACGACTACAAATTATTATCAGATAGATGAACTGTTTATCTACATTTCGTCTTTACTTGTGTTGTTGTTGTGTTTAGTTTAATTGTGTTGTTATCGTCGCCGTCTTTTACATAATATTATTATAAAAAAAATGTGTCCCGTGAAACAGAATTGATAACAACTAAATATCATAAAGCTTTCGCCAATGTAAGACTATATTCATATCCTGATATGACAGATATTATAGTAACAAAGTTTTGGAATCTGCACGAGGCTACGTATATGAAAAGTAACAGAATTACTGTCAATACGGCACATGTCGATTCAATACGTCTTGAGTATGTTCCATATCTTCCGTAAACGTCTAAGCCAGCCGCTAAAACATGTTCGTTTTACTTTCATCCAGAAATGTTCATGGAAATATTGGGCACTCGATGTTCTTTGCCTAACACGCAAGGGAACTGGCATAATGATATAATAATAACTTTTGTACCAATAACGTTGCTTACTTGCGTATAAGAATAATCAGATTCCAATATTAACACTAAATGTTATTCAATGTTAACAAAATCATAACATTGTCAATACATAATAAATACACATTACGTTTTGACTGTCATCATGACACTGATAATGGCACAGCACACATATGAGAGTGTTTGTCTATGGTTCAAAATTTGTTAAATAAAAAATAACTATAAAAAAACTATAAAAAACTATAAAAAAAATGCGAAATAAAAAAGTATCCTTATTACTTTAATAACTAAAATCTGAGTAGTACCAGATAAAACAGAAATGCTTTTTTAAAATTTTGTTATTGTATACCATTATTGTATTATTAAAAAACAAGCAATATATTCTCACAATTATTTATAAATTCACCTATAATGAATTATTGTATCAAATAAACAATAAATAATGAGAGACTCAAAAATATACCTTCGACGAAATTGTCTGTAAAAAGTAATATTCAAATCTTTACGGCTTTATTGGTCAAAGAATAATATTTTATAATATTAACCAATAGGCTGTAGTCATCTTATGCAAGTTTATGGTACGCCACGTAAATGAAAACAGTTCGGTGTGTATCTGGCAAGCAAAGAAAACAAATTCTTGTGTATAGAACTGTCATTTAGATGACTGTACTTGCAGTATATCCGCCTTAAAGTTGATTGTGTAGTTTTAACAAAAGTAAGTAATGTTATACACTATTTAAACTAATTACATGGTCATTTTATCATACATACGTTGTGATAGTTTGAACTATTCATTATATTTTCGTTTACTTGCATCCGATACTGACGTCATAGATTTCCATCACAAAACAAGAACTGCTACTGTATGTTAGTTACTTTGTTCTTTTCGCCAAAATATTCAAATTTTTTAAGACCCAAAAGATCAAACACAATTAAATATTCCGTTTTTAGTAACAGCTTATTACGTCAAAGTAATTTTGTCTCTTAGATAATTTGAACATTATGTCAATGGATGGAGACGTAAATAAGTGTTTTATAACACAAGACAACCACACAGCCGTTGTTCTACTTTCTTTCGTCTTATAACAATAAGTCGAGCCTCGCGTCTCATCAATTACCGCAATATTTAATTGAACCCATTACGAAAATGTGCCAACTACTTGGTGTTCATAATGTTCTGACCCAATAATTGTGTTTCGTTTTAAAAGCCTATTTATGAGAATATATGAGGTTATCATACCCGCACATATACTGATACACTTCTAGATAACACTGATAAGATAATATGTACTAGATAGCTCTTAATTCTCAGTGCCTTACATTAAATTGTATTGTCTAATTTATTTGCAATTGTTGTAGGTAAAAGGGTCTCGCCATGACGGCCCAAGTGCAAGCATTGTATGATTTCACGGGTGAGGCGGGTACCACTGAAATGTCAATAACAAGTGGGGAAATACTTACACTTATAAATACTGAAATTGGTGAGGGGTGGTGGGAAGGCAGAAATGCTAAAGGTGAAACAGGATTATTTCCAGCTGCTTATGTGAGAAAACTCACTCCTGAAGAATCCACACCTTCAAAAGCAGCACCCGCAGCACCAAGATATGATCAGGCTGCCGACGATTGGGGTGATCAGCAATATAGTGCTGGAGACAATAACTACCAGCGGACAGCTTCACATGATGATGGCTGGGATGATGATTGGGACGATGACACTTATTCAGAAATTGGTCCAAGTGCTCAACAAAACAAGCCCCACTATAGCCACCAGCAAGCTCTTACACCTCTTCCTGGCATGCCTATTAATGATTACAATCATCACATTGATGATACAGTTTCAAACTTTGGATCTTCAGCGGGAACTGTGCGTAAAAACAAATTTGCACCCTCATCTAAAGTAAGCGGTGAGAGTTACCTCTTAGGCACTTTAAATGTGGAAGTACCTGAACCAGACAAGGTGTATATAGTACAGGGGGAAGATGGATTTGTGTGGTCACCTATTTCACAGCCTTATAATGTTACTGTGGCATCCCCAAAGAAGGAGTCCAAATTTAAAGGAATCAAAAGTTTCATCGCCTACCAACTGACACCATCATTCAATAACATACAAGTGTCAAGGCGATACAAACATTTTGATTGGTTACATGAAAGATTACAAGAAAAATTTTCTTTGATTCCTATACCTCCCTTACCAGACAAGCAGATTTCTGGTCGCTATGATGAACAATTGATTGAACGTAGAAGAGTTCAACTTCAGGAATTCGTGGATTGGATGTGTAAACATCCTGTGCTATCCAAATGTGAGGTATGGCAACACTTCCTCACTTGCACTGATGAAAAGCGCTGGAAGGCTGGGAAACGTCAGGCTGAAAGAGACAATCTTCTGGGCCTAAATTATTGTATATCGTTAGTTGTACCTGAAAAAGCTTTACTACAATCACAACTAGACCATATCACTGAACAATGCCATACTTTTATTGGCAGCATGGACACATCTGTAAAATCTGTCACCAATATGTGTTTAGCACAAACAAAAAGATTCCAAGGGCCCTATAAAGTAGACTGTCAAAAAACTGGAGAAGCTTTTTATAACCTAGGAAATGCACTTAGTTTGGATGAAGGTACTATTGTATCCACATCTAAACTGACTTCAGCTATAAAAATGACAGGGGGTGCTTATATTGAGATAGGCAGAATGTATGAGGAACAGCCGAAATATGACTGGGAACCTTTAGGAGATAAATTCCACTTATATAAAGGTATTGTCGGTTCTTTCCCTGATGTACTGGCCAACCACAAGGGAGCAATTCAGAAAAAGAGGGAATGTGAGAGACTTAGAACTGAAAACAAAATGGAAGTAGCCCAGTTGAATGAGGTGCTGAGGAGAACCGATGTTATATCTTATGCCCTTCTTGCCGAAATTAATCATTTCAAATCTGAAAGGACAGTAGATTTGAAGTTAACAATGCAAAAATTCCTCAGGCAGCAGGTTATGTTTTATAAGAAAATTGTAGAGAAGTTAGAAACAACACTTCAACAATATGATGAATAAATAGTCTTACAGTTATGACCAAGTAGAGATGAAGTAAAAATTACACACCACAGTTTTTTTTGTTATCCATCCAAATACTTTATTGAGACGGACATGCGGATTTACTATTTATCTAAATATAAAATCATTGTATTTTTATTTGTAGTTGTGTATAATCCAAAGGATTTCTATGACATTTTTAAAGAATGAATTTACAATGTGATGAATAAGGACTGAGTGTAATCATTATTATACACAAAATAATGCTTAATTTTTTTATAAACTGTACTGTATATAAAAAATTCCATACTGCTATCTTTTGTGAAATAATTATTTTTATTGCTTATACATGTTTTTGTTTTAAATTGTACTAACTATATCAATCATTTTGGGACATTTGTACAACTTTAATGCAAGTGTTTTGTAGTATTCCATTTTTTACAATTAAGTTCTTGTCCTTCTAATAAAATAATGTACATTGTTCTTATGTGTTTTAATTAAAATATCCTTAAGTCCTAGTATGCTCTTTGTAAGTATAAGTTTGTATATATTAGTAAATTCTTAATTAAACATTTGATTAACATTGCAATTTTTTTATTTACAGAAAGTATTATGCTACAAAATGAGCATAAACTAGTGTGATGAAGCCTGCCAGACATAAAACTGAAAACACTTAAATTCTCCAAAGTTAATACTTTGTTACATAGGGACATGGCAGAGGAAAAGAAAAAGGATTCCAGTGCTCTTCTAGCCAAAAAAAAGAAAGTTAAGCCACGGAAGTCAAGGGATGCAGACTGTTGCAGTGTAAATTTTCTCAAATGTGTTCTGCATATATTCAATGTAGTATTCCTGGTAAGATCATTCTGAACATTACTATACACATATCTATGTATTTTAACATCATTTTATTAATAAAATGTATTGGTTCAGTGGGATTTTTAAAACATGTCAATGATGTGGATACAGCATAATCATTTGAACTTATCCATTCATTAAAGAAAGACCATAAAGTAAAATTTTTCATACGACAAAATACATAGGTAACACTAGATTATTTATACTGATTATTTTATCTTTATAAGTAGGTACAATCATTTAACGATAAAAAGTGCTTAATAAATATTGATTTATTCATTTACATTAAAACAACAATGCCATCATACTTTAAAACATATAACACTTGAGTGAAGATCACAAGTTTGTTGTTGACAATGATTACATTCTTGGAGTTATTTGAACAATTGGTGCCCCAGTGTACAATATTTTAAATAAGTTTTACTGGGTATAATATTGAGTGTACTCTCAGTTTGCAGGCATTGCTGTTCTAGTAGTGGGGGTGTGGACAGTATCTACAAGGCACCAGTTTGTTTCGCTTCTACCCACACTAACATACCCAGCTATAGCATACATGCTTGTCATAGCAGGTGCCATTGGTGTACCACTCAGTGCCCTGGGTTGTTGCGGACTGAAGACAGAAAATAGAACGAGTTTGCTTTGTGTATGTATGCATAATCAAGTGTATGTATTTTAAGTAACAGAATTTATGGCCTTATATTCATTTATCAGTCAGCAATCTATGATTGTTTATAATATTCTAATCTGTAAGAGCTTTGTTACAGGCCATTAGGTTTATACTTTTCATTCTTTAAATTAAATGCTGCTAAATAAGCAATTGTAGTTGATGGCTCTTAAACTCACACCAGCACCAGCATTGGCGTTATCCATGTCATCACTGATATCGTAGTATATAACACACCATCCATTTGGAGCTTCTCCATTGCGAGTTTGCCATTTATCCATTAAAATTTTCCATAATATTCTTTATGACGATGAAGTCTACAAACCTGCACCTGGCCCATCCAGGCTGTGACCTTAACTCTTCTCCTTCTGAGCGGTCATGTGTGTCTAACAGTGAGACGATAAAAGGATTGATGATGATGATTATGGGATCTCATTCACAAATCAACTGAATTAAGCCACTATTTTTATTTCTAAATCCAAACTACACTTGACCATTTTATATCAATAGTTAAATGTAAATAAGTATTAATATTTGTTGTTTCTATTTTTTCAGTACACATACTTCTTGCTGTTCATTTTCATACTAGAGGCAGGGGCAGGAGGATTAGCGTACTACTATGAAGTGGCAGTAGAAGAAGAGCTTCGTACTGATCTCAATAACACCCTGCTCTATAATTATGCCCTAGACAAAGTGATAACTGATGCCGTGAATAATATGCAGTCTGAGGTCAGTTTGTATTTATAAATATTATTAAAATGTCAGCCTTGACAAAAACTGTAACAATATCACTATCGATTAATGTAAGTTGTTAACAAGATATTAATACCCCTTATATAACAAGATATTAATAGTTGGGCATACAAAAATCTCTGTACTTACAGGACTGATGATTTCTCTACATTTGTCACTCTCTACATACATGCACGCTGGTTATGGAGACTTATGATTTTCAGAAGCTTTTTGATTACTATTATTTGTGTACTATATTATTGTACTATTATTAAAAGAATGGCATTTCCCCGGAATGACTTTCAGTTATTATGTAGCATAAGCTCAAACATAGTGTCCGTTGCAGTTTAAGTGCTGCGGCGCGGTGAGGTACTCCGACTGGCGGCGCAGCGTGTGGCACGAGCACGACCCGCGCCTGCTGGTGCCCGACTCGTGCTGCCGCTCGCCGGCGCCGCACTGCGGCGCGCGCGACCACCCCTCCAACATATACTACAATGTAAGTACCTACTGTAACAAATCTGAAGAGCTCGCTACTATACCTACAATTGAATCTTACGGTCAGAGAATAACATATTTTCCTTCATCGAGTCAAAGTAAAAAGTGGATACCAATTCGTTCACTTGGTATTTTTGAATCAGTCAACGTTAGCTGACGCTTATCAATAGACAGAGTATTGATCACTGAGGATGAAATCCGAGGAAATTCATAAAAATGCTGAGCAAAAAAAATTTTTTTTTCTTATTTTTCCGACCCTTTCATTATTCCACTGTTGAAACACAGGTGTCCTCTCATGGGGAGAGGATTAAGGTCATAAATCTGCTTAGAGTCGTAAGCTGGTATTATGTTTCTACTACTTGCAAGTTAATGCATTTCGATACCTGTAACAAGCACAGCTGAAATATTAATTTTTCCAAATGAATTTTACACATTTGCCATTCAAATTTTGCTGGCAGTAATAACGTAGTATTTGACAAGAGGCACTAAAAGGTTTAACGTTTTCATCTGCTAAAGATAATCTATCGATATTTACTGCATGACTTTGCTGTTAACTGCTGAACTATTATCCTTGATAAAAATAACATATTCTACGCCGATATTCTTCTAACTTCTTCTACGTATCTCGTAAATAATAATAATAATATTATGAACTACATGATACAAACTATACTTTTCAGGGCTGCATGCATCAGTTTACAAAACATATACGGGATCATCTCATAATTCTGGCGGCGGTCGGCGTGGGCATGTCCGTCATACCCATCTTCGGGTTCCTGTTCTCGTGCGTGCTTTACGTGAAAGTGAAACACGTGATCGACTGACCCAGGCCCAAGGCCTCGGCGCCCAACACACGCAAAGTATTCGACAAGTCGGCTTCGGCGGGCGACCTGGCCAAGCTGCCCGCCGGCCGCGCGCCGCGCACCGCGCCGCCCGCCGCGCCCCCCGCGCCGCGCGCCGCCCCGCCCGCCGCGCGCCTCCCGCGGAGCAAGCGCCGCGCGAGGCGCGCGCCCTGCCCCTTGCACTCCACCTCGGAAAAAGAAACACATATCCCCATATCGACGATTAGCGACAACGTTAGTATATAAACATTGCGGAACTTGAAAGTGATATAACTTCGGTAAACAGACATTTATAACGAGTAACAAATTTTAAAAACATTTAATCCAATGGTTTTATTGGTTGGTATTAATTTTGAGCAACACTAGCTTAAAAAACCATTTTATCATCACAAACGTTTTCTTTTGTAGATAAATCGCTTTGATTAAAGTCTAAGTAGAATATTGATATAATAATATGTAAGTACCCAATGTGTCTCGTCTATATTCGCATTTTAAGTATGTAATGTGTTAATTCAATATTTCACTGTCGTAATAAATACTAATTGTTCACGCTAAGCCGAAAGCAGGACTTGCGACCGAATGTACATCTACAATTCTACATGTAAATACGGCTCACATTCGTGTATAATTAATGCAAACGTACAATACGCCTAAACAATAAGTACGCTTAATATAATATTTTAACATTACCTGATATCTGTTTTCCTTTAATGTCGTGGTTTTAGCACCTCTTCTCAAGTATCTTAATTTTTAAGTGAACTGATAGTCAAATAGTGGGTACATTCACCTTGTTCGCGTTGACATGCTCAAATCTTAAATGCTCGAACCGAATCGATCTACCTAAATTAAATAGTCAAATTCGTAGTGATAGCTATGGATTTTTATATTTCATCATTCATGTTATTACACTTGAGGAAGTATTTTAGACATATTAAGTTTTCAAGCTGAGTTATTCGTAAACTTTCACGGAGCTATGTTAGATGTCTTTAAGATTCATTTAAAATACGGTTATGTACATAATTGTTTTATTTTATCAAAGCAAACAAACAAAAATACCGTCAGTTCTGTACTTATTTATATGTTAAAGGATTGTAATGTAATTGCGATATGGATATGCTTACAATTAATTTTTGTAAACAATGTTGTACTTGTCTGTAAATATTGGTGTCTTAATAACAAATACACTGGTAAGTGCATGTTGTTCATAATATTCCTGTTCATAAAACTTTTCAGTGTGACGACCACTTCAGTGAAAGTAACGTTTTAAAACTCATCGCGATGTGTTCTAGCCTTCTCTTTGACGTAATGATGACTGACGGAGGCTACATATGGAATATTAAAACATATAAATATGATGTGTAGATTGTAATATAGAGGTATCGAATGTGTTATTGTAACCAAAGCTAAATTGTGCCTTACTAATCTGTAAGATAGTTGATAGATAATATTGTAAAAAACTCACATTGTGCATCCTAAATTCATTGCAAGATATTTTTATTATTACTTAAAATATTAATCTACATACATCTCGTTTTAAAACCCAAATTACTTAATTATGTCAACATTAGGTCATATACAATTAGTTTAATATAATGTATACCAAAAATAAATTATCAAATATTGCTTTATTTGTACGAATAATTGTATTTATTTTAATGAAAGCTAAATATATTTTATTATGTTTTAACATTATTCTGTCACATTTTTAATAAAAAATGTCAATAAAATTTATTGAAGTTTTATTAAGAGTACCTACGTTTGATCAAAAATAAAAATTATAGTTACTAAAGAAACACGCTTTCGTAAAACTGATGACAATACCAATAATGTCATATTTAAAGTATGATATTGTAATAAATTACGCCACCCACTGTATATTCATAAACCATTGTATTTCCGTGTCACAGTCAGGTCGGCCAAGATTATAAACCTTTTCCATAGACGTAAACGAAACTGGTGAAACGTGGGAGTGTACTACTTTCCGCCGTCTACCTCTTCGGCAATCACAGGCGTGGTGTTACGGTTTTTTTACAACGTAGCCGTTGTTACAGGTATACACGAGGATGTGTGACTCGTCAGATAGGCTCTGTCGTGAAATATTATTTCCGTCATCATAGTATAATAAGAAGCTCGATTGATTACATTTAAGAATGGGTAAATGCCGTGACGTCAATGTGATTACAGAGCGAGGGGTCTTGTCCAGACGCTAAGCAATACACATTCTAACAAGAAATTGTCTGTTTCTCTTTCTTTAAAGAAATCCGGCTGGATGCCGAATTTCGAAGAAAACGGCAGATTTGAATTTAACATTCTTTATTTAATACACTTAAAAAATAACATCACTATTTATTATTACATTACAATGTCAACATCCTTTTTTCGTTGTTAATACTCTTTAGATTTATGAAAATCCTTATTTCTTCAGACAGTCCTCGAGGCCCATAATAGGCCCTAGGCAAGCGCCGCAATAGCGAAGCGTAGGATGTCTATCTATCCATCCAATTGCTTCAGATAACAGTACTGGTATATTTTTTGATAACCTCAAATGACCGTGTTTTCGTTAACAATGAATAGAAGAAGCACTAACCTCACTCACGATCACGAACGACAAAGCCCGAACTCAACCGAGTCCACTCGATTCCTCGCGCGCCTACAACGAATGTTAACTATGCTTCATGCGTCAGTAAACTTTGTTCTGCCGGTTATAACGAAGCCGGATATCCAGTGGCGTAGCGTGCCTTGAAGGGGGCCTGTATCATAATTAGTTGGGGAGCCCAGAAGAAGCCCAGATTACCTACTCACAAAAAAATGCTTGCATTAAATTAAATTATTTTTTTATTGATTAAAGTTATCGCTTCCTCCTAACAATAACGGATGTAGGATGTTGCCAACTTTTGGGCACATTCTTAACCCGGGAAAAAAGAGATTGCTTTTTTGACTTTTGTCATTTCTGAAGTGAAAACTATAGATACGTATGACAGTTTTTTTATGTGTTTTTTCTTTTGCTTACACACTTTAGGGACCTCTGTAGCCCGGGAGCCTCGTATCTTTGATACGGCGGTAGCTACGCCCTGTGGATATCTATTTGGTAGGCCGGATACTCGGTATCCGGATAAACACCTATCCGTTTCATATCTAGTACGTATCTTTATCTCTTATAAGTATGTATATATACACGTATGTATAAATTTATAACATTCGTTTACATTCAGATAAATATGTATGTAATGCCATGTACCTATGCGTTCGATCTTTTCATTTAATCCCTATATATTGGAATGATTATATTTATGTCCACTAATTATTTGGATATTCTGTATTTACATTAAATGTAAACAAATAAAGATAATGAGATTATAGTAGGTATTGATTATCACTAATATATTTTTGTTTAATATTATTTATAAGATAGATAAATTTTGTACATTCACAGGAAAGAGATTGACTTCAAATTAACCATGAGTCTTAATAAAATATTACATAGGTACTATAATAACCGGCCGTTCGCAATAAACATAATATAAATGTTGTGTTATACATGACGAGCATTAATCACCATGCAACCTCAAAACCGGTTCACTTTGAGGAAAACCACAAAGATATTTTATGAAGATGAGCAGATTTGTAAAAACACAAAGATTATTTTACTTAAAATCAAAATATATGCTATAGCAATCACTATATTATACTTAGGTATAGATACTATATTATACTTATTAACACTTTTTACTCCTACAATATGAAACGACTTGTTAATCAAGTAATTAACTATAATAAAATCTTACGTGATGAGTCATGCCTCTTGTGAAGAATACAAAACAGGTTTATAAAAAGCATCATTTGAATCTGAGATTTGTACTGGCGTCAGTCAACGTATAGTCCCATACGTGTTGAGACAATTGTAAGAATTAGTTTTTTTAGATTTATACGGAAAACTATGGAAACTAAAGTTTCATTGTTTCTTCTTTTGGTGATGATACTTAAGTGCAACGGACATCTTTCTATTCTCGATAACATCATATCTAACGCCCGTGAACGTGTCCATACAGCAGTTGATACCGCTGCCAGTACAGTGCTTGGTGGGCTTAATTTCAACATAGGTGCACACTTCGGCCTAAACGGACCTAGGCGCCCGCCGCCACCGCCACCGCCACCGCCAAGAGAACCAGACGAAGTCATTATTGTACACGTTGAGGAACACAATGAAGATAATTATGGGCCATCAAATACCAACAACTACAGACCGAGTCATCATGAGCATCACCCGGATCACCACCATTATAGACCACACGGTGATGAGCAACCCGGATATAACTATCAACATCAAGGAGAACAAAACGGAAATCACCAAAGTGTAGGCACTCAAGGAAACTACGATCAATATGAAAACAATAACCAAAATGGACGACCCCACGATAACTATAATGGTCATTATAATCATAATGAAAACGGATACAGTAATCAATACAACGGAAATAATAAACCACATAATAATTATAATGATAAAAATCCTTACAATGATAATCCTAGTACGGATTATGTTCAAACTACAGAATATACTACGTCTACACCATTCTACACGTCTACACCAAAGCAGGAAGAAACAACGAAAGTGACGAAAAGCGCATCAGATGATACGCCTCTGTTTGTGCCACTGAACCCTAATGAATATGTCTACGGCGGTGACAAAATACAAATAACAGCACCCAAGAGGAATACTGACCAAGCTCAAAAAGCAGAATCAGAGGACGAGGAGTATTCAATCGACGTACGATTTAAGGATCATTGATTTATGACTTAAGTACATATACCTACTAGGCAGGAATGCGAATTCTAAATGTCTTCATTAATATATTTTTCCACTTTTGTCGTATCGATTAGTATACGTAATGCAATTTTTTTGTAATAAATGACGATTACTACTAAATTGTTTTATTGTTTTATTATTAATACTACATACATCATTCCTATTTTGTGTTCTAACCATAAGTGCTATTCAATAATAATTTGATTGTAAATTAAAACATTTAAAGCGTTCGCAAAATATTTTGATGTTGTATGTGTCTGGGTATAATCAGAGAGCAAACGTGCGGGCGTCAACTGCGTGTCGAAATTGCATCACAAATGACACACAAGTGATATTTTTTTCTGTGTGCATACTCTGCGATGTCACTTTTTTCCCGATAATATTTTTTCCTATCCCTAACTGAATTCATACAAATATTGTATGAATTCAGTTTGACTGGCACGTTGGTGCAATGGTTAGCGAACCTGACTGTTGCGCCGGGGGTTGTGGGTTCGATTCCCGCCCAGAATAAATATTTG
>DWTO01000007.1:0-39546 GCA_018244755.1 Jemadia pseudognetus
CCACCATGGTATAGAAGTATTCGACGTGTGATGTGTGATGAACATTTGAGTGATGATAGAAAAATCTATGGACACACACCTCTCCTGTCTTGGGATCCATAACACTGACTCTTGAATCAGAGGTTTGTGAGCTGTCATCCAATGCATCGATTTCGCCTCCCTCCAGCAGCTTCTTCTTCCTCGATTTCTAGCACATTCATATAAACAAAAGTTATAATTATAATTGTCAGCATTATTATATAATTATACAAATGTACAATAGGTCGATGAGTTGTAGACTCTCACCCGCTTCCTGCGCTCCTCCTCCTGCTGCTTCTTGCGCTGCTCTTGCTTGTGTTGCTTCACCATCTCCGTGAGGCTAGCGATGTACTCGTCCGTTTGCGACAGCAGGAACGCCAGCCGCTTGTCCTTCTTCTGATCGATTAGCTTCCTGTAGCCCTCCTCGTCCTCGGCCATCAACCTATCCAAAGTGAAAATTTGATTAATCTACAAGACATACTTTGGTGTAGTTTAAAGACGAAACAATTCCAAGTTACATTAAAACTTTCAAATGGATATTTTGAGGTGGACTGATCTTTGTGGTCATTGTCGGATTACAGCCATTTGGGTTTATTGGAGGTTTTTAAGGTGGTGAATTGATTAAATATAAAATGTATAATATCTCACCGGCGCATACGCTCCTTCTCTATCCGCTCCTGCTCTTTCTTCTGCTCGCGCTCCGCGTTCGCGTGGTAGTTCATTATCGCCTTGTTCATTCGCGACAGTTTTGCCACGTTGTTTCGGTGGTACTCCTTGAAATCCTTGGCTGTAATTTACAATTATATTTTTTCACTGTATTTCTTTATATGTTACTTCTTATAATAAACTTTAATAAACCTGCCTTTGCATGATCACGTACCCACCAGTGGAAATAATAAACATTATTCAGAGCAGTACAATAACTGTACCACTCTGAACAGTATTTGCTCCGCTAACAGTTCAATTAAGAATTGAAGATTAGATTTATGTTAGCTATGAGAATGTTAAGGTATCATAACGACGTGATCTCACCATGCTGCAGTACCGTTTGCAGGAACTCTTGGTGCTTCTGCCTGCGTTTCCTTTCAGCCTCCAGTTTCTGTTGTTTCTCCAGCTTCTCCGTGGCGCGGGCTTCGCGTAGACCTTGCCGCTTCGTGCGCTTGTAAGCCTTTATGTTCACCGCTGTTTCCAGTGTGGTGTCTTTGCGGACTTGACCTAGGATCTGAAATTTATAAAACAATCACATCTAACTGAACCCCTAACTTATGCACAATAAGAATTACAATAATATATTCCCGTGCATCATACCTCAGCGCGTAATTGTTTCTGGAAATTGAGCACACGAAGGGCCCGCAGTTCTATCTGTGCTTGCAAGCGGAGGTCGTCGGACATGTTGGCCGGCAGATTGGACAGAACGTCGATACGATACGCTATCCGAGCAGCAATTCTGCAAATACACAAAACAAGTCACATCCTTTGTGCCTTTATACTAAGATAGGAAAGGTCTTTAAGGCATTGATACTTACCGGTTTTCTCGTTCATTGAGAATTTGCAGAGGATCGATGCCCACAGGTTTAGGTATACTTGTTATACGGTTCTGCTTGGCGCCAGGCGTAGGCATTCCGGGCTAGGAAACAACATGTTTCATCAGAAACAACGTTCTTAAATTCATTAAATTATAATGAGTTAAATTAGTGAAGTGTATGGTAGATGGCTGACAAATTCACGGTTCAAGGAACCAAGCAAGGATTGCTCATAACCTATATGATACCCCGGCTCGATGCTGAACCATAATTTGAGAGCAAGTTATTTTTAAAAAATTAATCACTAATTATTATTGAACTATCAAACGAACTGGATATTTACGTAGTTTTGAATACAGAATCATGTTTAAATTAGTTTGTTGAGGGTAATAGTACAAAAGACAATTTAAAAAAATTCTACAGTTCTTTAGGGGTCTGGGTCTAGACACTATAAAATAACGGATTTGAGCTTATTTCCAAAGGAACTGCAAAAGGTATTTCTTATTTAACGTGTTAAAACCTTCAAATCCAAAATTAAAACATAAAAATATAAAAGAGTAATTTATTTCATCAGTTACCTCAGACAACTAACTTATCAGCCCTCCCTAGTAAATGGATGTACTATATAGGTCAAATATGTATCTATGTATAACTGTTACCTGCTGCTGAGGCGGCTGCCCGGGCGGCGCCGCGGGCGCGGGTGCACGCAGCGGAGCCGGGCCCCGCATGGGCGGTGCGCCACCTACCATTGGCTGTAACATAAATTCTAGATTCATACATTTGTTTATTTAATATATGTATTATATAGGCCTGCCACTTGTGTTAGTAGTTCTATGTTGGACATGGGTCATCTTCTGGAGGAAACTTAGTATATTCCAACACACTGTTTTCGTGAAGACCTCACTATAGAAATGATCCTATGAAGTAAGAAGTTAATGTGACAATGTTTTTTGATGAGTACGCTTACCTTATCGTTGCCAGTTATCGCCTCTTTATGTAATTGTAGGTACCACTATGTACTTGTAGTAAACCAAGAACTTTATATATGTACCCTCTTTGTGTGCAACAATGAATTCCTGTTTACATATTATTATATCTACAAATACAATGTTTCTTTATAAATAAATATTGTATACTTTTGATAAATAAAATAAACCACACAGTGTTCCAATACAAATTTAAAGAGATAAGAGCTCAGTGGCCGGTAAGATGCTTTTAAGTCCCTGTTGAGGTTGGTTGTTGCTAAACAAAAGCAACAGAGACCGCTTGCTTAACAAGGCACGGGAACACTTATGGATATTTGCCACTAGCGACTACCTATTCAAAAGATTGCTTGCAATCTGTATTGAACCGTGTCTACCGAAATCGTTTACAAACATTAATTTAACGGGTTATTTGAGCTTCATAAAATAATATATACTTACGGGGTTTACAAGCGGTGGTGTTGGTTGTGTAGGGGGCGCCATCTGTCCAGTCATAGGCAAGGGTGTAGGAGGTGCTCCGCCGCCACCTCGTGCTGGCTCGGACCCTGCGGCGCCCTTGTTGCCAGCCGCGCCTGCGCCTTGCGTCGGCGGAGGCTGGCCCTGACTGTACGGCGAGGGCGGCTGCGCCGGCGGCGTGGGGCACTCCGGCGGGGTGTCCCCGGTGCGCTTGCCGGCCGCCATCAGTGCGATTTGCTGCGTTATTGGCTGGTTGCGCGCCAAGTTCCGGTAAGCAGCGATTTGTGCCCTGAGAGAACAAGATAACATTTAGCGTATTGTATTCAATTATACGTTCTTTAATGTGTTATTTCTGAAAGATATTACATTAATTTAATTATTTATTCAATGACACAAGCAACAATGACTCATATTTGTTAGTATAAATTAAAAAACAAACTCCATTTATATATGGCTGTGACCATTAATAGTATAAATTAAGGTGCAGATACCTTACTGCAAGTTTAGGATTTTCTGTAGCAGCGTTATATTACCATAAATATACATATAATCATAACTGTTATTTACTTAAAAATAGGTCACAAATTTTTTCTATTCAATTCGGATGACTATATTCGCCTAGTGAGGTGTGCAAAATTGTTAAAACCTGTTAAAAGAGCAATTTTTACTTATATCAGCCATTAATGTACATGGCTCAATGAGATACATATTTAACAGCATTAATGTACACCAGGTGGCCAAATTATTAGGGACACACATTTCGTTAGTACTCACTTCAGCTGACTCAATTGAGTATTGTTGAACAATCCTTTGCTAGGATCTTGAGGATTTGTACGAGCTCGGATAGCTAGCAGTTGAGAATATCTTGGATCTTCCTGTAGACCTTTCTCCTCCATTGAATCTATAGCACGTTGTAATGCGTTCAGGTTATCGGGGCCTGACGAGGAGCTTTGCATTGGAGACGAAGAGGGTGCGCCATTAGCTGAGGAAGTCGGAGGTGGCGGACCTTGACCATGCGGCGGGGTCTGTGCCGCAGGTGGTTGTTGCGGTGGGGCTCCTGAAGGCGGTTGTCCGCCGGTTTGTGGCCCAGAAGGTGTGGGAGCTCCTCCGGAAGCTGGTGTTGTATGAGAATATCCTCCTTGTCCAGGCATCATGCTGTGATGCTGAGGCATAGGAGGCATTCCTTGCGGATGAACACTGTGTGGCGGTGGTCCACCGTGAGCCAACGGCACGCCTGAAGGCCCCGAGGGACCTTGTGGACCATTGCCAGGTGGGGGAGGCCCACCACCCATACCCATTGGCCCCTATAACAAGATTCACAAGTATCGTTACAAAGTCACAGCCACATAGAATTCTTGTCATATTAGTAAAAATGCAAATGTCTATAATTATGTGTTTTATTTTTCAAAAATGCCTTCTTGTGGTCTCAAATTATTCTTTCTACAAAATAACAGCTTACAACTCCCGTGAAAGAGATTGGCTTTATAAACTCCATGAGACACAAAAAGATTTTATTTTTTTAAATGGTGTAACTAACGAAGCTTCTACTTCAATAGAAGTCATTGTTAATGAATGCTGCATAGGGCACTTTGAAGATAAATTAAACAGATATGATATAGAATACACATGTGTTGCAAGACATGTAACGTAAGTGTTGTGTTATAATATTTTTTGTTGATATTAAGTATTTTAGGAATGTTATTAAACACAATTTATTGTGTGATTCTTATCTATACACATAATAAAACTAACTGATCGCTGCCTGTACATGGCAGATATGTTTAAAAATTCTTAATGGGTACCTTTATGTATATAAAGCAAGAGTACCCAAAACAATGTTTTTTTATTTTGTCTGTATTTTTGTGCACACTAATATCAGAAACGCCTTATCCAATTTGAATGCAGTTTTCAGAATTATATTGTGATGGGCTTCACTTCAGATTTAGTGTTTTTTTTTTCATTTAATCGGTTAACAAATAAAGAACTTATGTCAATCACGTAATTTGTACCAATAAAACTAGAGCTCAGAACTATTCACATCATCATATTAAATAGGGTTCAGCTTAGGCTGGAAGCGTATTAGTTGAACGCGATGCGGCCCCGCGCGGGTATGTATATAAAGCGCTTTTACTCTTTCACGCAAAAACCGTCTTGTAGTTTTTGTGTGAAAGAATTTGATGCAACTTTGAAGGGTTATAGTTTACACATTAGTATGTACATAGGGTACTTTTTATGGAAATCGAAATCTATGCATACAAAGTTACGGACACAGCTATTATAAATGTAATGTTTATTTTTAGATTTCCAGTGGAAAACACTGAAACACATTTATCATCACTTGACGTATCAACAGAATTTCTCCATTGGGATGATATATTGTTTTGGGTTGACAAAAAAGTTAAAGACAATTCAGCTTTGACAAAAATAGTTATCGCAAAAACATTTCAACAGAGAGACATATTTATGTTGAAAATGTCAACATCTGGATTGGGTAAAAAACTGGCAATATTCATAGTTGCAGGGGAACAAGGAAATGACTGGTTATCATCGGCAATACTATTAAATTATATTGACAAAATCATACAAACTGCAAGCAGTTTCGATTCGTTAGTGAATCACTATGACTTTTATTTCATACCAATACTCAATCCTGATGGTTTTGTGTACAGTAAACAGCAGGTACACACAACTTTTATTAAGATGTAATTTTAACACATGAAGTATGGAACATACTAATGTATTTCGTATATGTAAAGATTAATCTATGTACAGAAATTGTGGATAAAGAATTTACATGATGTCATTTAACATGCCCTCAGGATAGACTTTGGGTAAAAAACAGAAAGGGATTTCGACCTACAAAAACTTGTTTGAATGGTGATATTGCTATCGGAGTTAATATTGACAGAAACTGGTTAATCCCAAAAGTGGGTAAGTTTGATTCACATCATATGAAACTCTTGTGTTTGTGATATACCTAACAAGGAACATATAATAAGAATATGTAATTGTACCTTTTATATTAATTGATCCTTCTATCAGTAACAATAAGTTTATTAATAAGCAATATGTCCACCAGTACCAATAAGTTTAATTTACAATATGTAGCAATATGCTCCTCACAGGTTCAACTGAAGCTATGTGCCATTCAATATACCTCGGACACAGTTCTTTATCTGAAGAAGAAACTCAGGCTCTTTCATATATTCTAAACAGAATTGCACTCAAATTATTAGCATTTATTAACCTTAGAGGTTTTGAAAACCTTCTGATGACACCATATGCAAGTGAGACACAGCTGTCAATTAACCACTATGTAATGGTGAGTGTGCAAATATTTGCAATAAAAGAATTGTTGTATTCATAGTTTGCAAACATTTTATAGCAACTTGAAACCTCTATGTTAGCACTTAAGAGAGTTCTAAATGCTGTTCTAGAAGTGTACGGTAATATAGCAGAGTACAGCAATAATGCATGCATGGAAAGGCTTTAATATCCCAACCTAAGATTCCATTTCATAATGTGAATTACAAATTTTTGTAAATGTAATAGAAACTATAAGATTTGATTAAATGCTCTATTATTTAAGATGAAATTGTAGACTATGGCCTGATTTAATGCACCAAACCAAATAATTAAAAAGAAACAATCATTGACTTCCTCTTAGGTCATGTTGGTTGAAGTGTGACTGCCAATAGATAGGTCCTGAATTCAAATATAGGTGTACTACACTCCTCTGCCTACCTCTTAGGGGATTATAGGTGTCATGTTCCTTTTTCCTTCTTACATAGATAATTAAATTAAACAACATTCATTTTTCAGATGGAGATCATGAAACATGCAAGTACTGTATTGAAATTAAAGTACAATACAACTTATCCCATTGGGACTACAGCAAATTATTTCTGTAAGTTTCAAAACTATATCATCGATTCACCACCTGCCTTTGTATATTAGATGTAATTCTGATAAAATGTTTGGTTATATTTACAAGAACCAAATAGATTACTCATTGTTTTTAAGTCCACAGTGTGTGCAAGTTAAATTCTATTATGAACCGAACATAAATTACATGAGCACTGTTACAGATAATTTTTCTGGCAACATGGCGGACTGGGTGAAGGAGAAATTAAACACACCGGTGGTTTTTACCGTTTATATGAAAATTAACGAATTTCTCCCAGAACCATCCCAAATAGCACCTCTCACTGACCACCTAAGCTTACTCCTAAACATTACTCTGACAATTTCCAAAAATATTTATGGATCCTTGTACAATTGTGGTGTGAGAAACAATTGTATTGTTATTTTGATAATAATGAGTGTTATTTGTGGATAACAATTATTTTGTACATTTCAGTTTGTGAGAAAACAATGAAATTGTTACTTATGTTACAAAAGTTTTCTTTTACATCACATTAAATAAGAAAAAGTAAGTATTTATGTATGTACCTAGTTATGTAAACCGAAACTTGTATGCATGTATGAAGTGTGATGAATGTAGGAGAGTGGCAGGTATTCCATAATGGGACATAAATGGAACTGGTGAAACGTAGGAGTGTTCCACATTCCTTTGCCTACCTCTTTGGGGATTACAGGAGTGAAATTGCATGATATTATGTTATTATATATATCAAAATTTAAAAATTCTATATATCTGCATTATTGTTTCTTTTGCAACTACACACACAGAGTACACAAAAAGGTTGACCTTAACGAAAGAAAGTTTCCACCAGCGAGCCTACTGGAAGATATTTCATAATGGAATAAATAGAGTTCTTGTATAACTGCTCATATCCTTTTTACTTTGTCATTTCTGTTTGGACATAAATAAATAAAAATCCATATGACAAATACACTAATCAGATTCTTATGGGTACAATTATTATAAAAATTTGTACTACATCTTTTAGTTTTACATACATCATTTAGTTTTAACAACTTGTTTTTCCAATCTTGCCAGTGAAGTCAATTATACAATATTTAAATCTATTCAAATATTGGAAACACATAACATTAAAATCCTCACCTGTCCAGGAGGCATGTGCCCAATTTGATGTTGCATATAACCATGGGGAGGTCCTTGTCCTGGCATATTGGGATGTTGCGAACTTCCTGGCATGTTAGAATGTCCATTAGGTCCTGGCGGATGTTGCCCTCCTGCATTCATTGGATGTCCCGGTGGACCCGGCATATGTGGCCCCCCCACCATATGAGGGGGCATCTGATGCCCACTTGGTGGCATACCAGGATGCTGTTGCGGTACTCCAGGGGGTCCGTTACTATTCGATGCGATTGTATGGGGTGGCCCTGATGCTGGCATATGATTTGCCATTGGAGGTTGTCCTGAAGCCGAGGGATGGTTCGGCGGAGGGCCGTTTACATGTTGTTGGCTGTACGGACTGTGCGGGGACTGTGGTGGCGCCGGGCTCTGAATAGGTGGCCCCATAGGACTCGGCGCCTGAGGCGGCGGCATCGGACTACTTTGAGGTGAAGGACTAGCCATATTTATACAGTTATATGTAGCATTTCACTTAAATCTAAAATAAGAAACGTTGCTTTACACAATATTTAGTCAAATATATGGCGGAGCACATCCGCGTCACTAGTAACTCGAACTGTGACACAGGAGGAATTATAATAATTATATTATCACTTGCCAACAAAACTCTTTAATTCGACTGTATAAATAATGCCAGTTTTATTTTAAGTCTACTAAAATGTCTCTACAAAAACTTGATTAAATACATGACTCGTAGTTAAAATTAATATTCAATATATTAGTTACACACAATGCTATCTATTTATGACTGTTGTAGTCTGTGCATTGAGTGAACACATAGATAAAATATTAAACTGACGTACGCATACAAACTGGTTGACAATAACGAACAGTAAACTTTCTGTTACGCAACGAAAAATAATGTCCATTTGAGCCGAAAACGATGAACTGTTAAATCTCATGCAAGTTCTCAATCACGTTGAAACAAGTTCCATACTATAATTTTATCATATAACAGTATGTTAATAAATAAATATATTTTGTCTGTATGTCCATGGTATTGTCTCTGTCATAGATAAAGAGGATGTTATTACTGCGTCTATCTATATTTCACTGTCATAAATCGTGATCAGAGCTTGGACGTCTGACAATACGTGACATTTGACTGACCGGCCAAATTAATTTGTGTATGAGAGAGAATAAAGTTATTCAAAATACTGCAAGAATTGTATACAGATTTATACAGAAAGTTAAATCCGACAGGAGCTTAATCTACCTAATAATAGGTGTCGCCTATTGCGGAAAGAGTTTGATAATGAATCTTGCTAGAGAAAGATTCATAATAACAGTTCAAAAGAATAAAATGTAAAACTTGATAATTCTTCGGAGTTAGGATCATAGTACAGTTTATAATCCCTTAATAACATAGCACAATAAAATAACAAGGTTTTTTAATTGAAGATGGATGAAGAAGAGGAATATATGGAAAGCACGTGGACGTATATTGCGCTCTGCGGCGAACCGACGGTATACGGCGGACTTCGGTTTGCGAAAGATTTAATCATCGCGAACTTGTGTCTTCGTTTCTTTATACAGTGTTTTATATTGCCGCACAATGTTCGCCACTTATTATGTACAATCATAGGTGCAATACTCCTGTACTTTAACATTGGATTCGCAATATATTGGATAGTTGCACTTCCTTTGTTATCTTATATACTTTTACTATTTTTCACATGTGTATATAAAAATCGATTTCGAGGACTTATTGTGTCGTTTTTTACAATAGCGCTGCTAGTATTTTGTGAAGTCTTTTTGGCAGATCCAAAACTATGGCAACAAATCAGGGGAATACAAATGATCGCAGCTATGAAGATAGTCTCCGTTGCTATTGAAATGGATCGAAATTTATTTAGTGACATTCTAAATCCCATGGAATTTTTTGGTTATGTCCTGTGTCCAGCAAATTCGATATTGGGTCCGTGGATCTCATACCATTCTTACAATCATTACCTTAATGTTAGATTTTTGTCAAAGAGAAGATGGATGTCTATTATTGCAACAAATTTAATAATATCAATGATTTTTTTGGTCCTTTCCAATTGTATAGTTCCATGGTACATTGATGATGTCAGTAAGTGGCTTCAGGCATTTCGTGATGCACAGGCATTTAGAATGTCCCATTATTTTGTATCCAGTATGTCAGTTGTGTCTATGGTGTGTGCTGGTTTCGGCTTAACCAATGATTGTCACTCGGAACTTGACATCACTAAGCCACTTAATATTGAATTGCCCAGATCTCTGGTCCAAGTTGTGATCTACTGGAACATACCGATGCACCAGTGGCTCAAAACATATGTGTTCAAATCATGTCAACCTTATGGAAAATTCACTGCCATGTTCACTACATATTTGGTGTCGTCTCTGCTTCATGGATACAATTTTCAATTCTCTGCTGTACTATTAAGTATTGGGACTTTTTCATATGTGGAGTATAACTTGAGGTACAAGGTAGCATTGGCCCTGGAAGCTTGTTGTTTGGCCAACCCATGCAACAAACAATGTGACCATAAATTCAAGAAGAACAGTATATTAGCTGTGTTTCTTAACACTATATTCTCCGTCATAACTGTTGTACATCTTGCCTACCTGGGAGTTATGTTTGAAGCCTCTTTTGCTGTACAAGAATCTGGTTATTCTTACTATCATATTATGAGCAAATGGGAAAACCTCAATTATTTTAGTCATGTCTTCACTGCTTTCATGTATGTTATGTATATAATGATGTGATATATTAAGATCAAAATTTAATAGGTTCAATTAATGTTTAAATGTTGAATCTCAAATTTGAGTAACATTGATCTCTTCCAGTATTAGACTTGCACAATTTGTCTTTTTCTATCTAATAATAAAATATTGTAATGTAATAATAATAAGTATGTATTTATATAAGTAGTTAAACAATGTAATGTGATATAAAATTTACTGAAAATTAAATAAACATCAGAGATGTTTTTGGTTTGAACAAGTACAGATAGACTGATTGATGTGACAAAATTTAAGGCTCCGGATAGCTTTGACAATGTGTGAAAACTCTTGATATGACGGAAACAATAGTTTAACTAGAATGTTAGTCTGTTATGAGGATCTTTTGCTTGATTTGAAAGTATTGCATTTAGCCGATGTATGTTGCACATTTAAGATTGTTAGTTTTAAGGTAATTTTGGTGCATATTAATATTTAATTTTAATAGTTTAAACTTTGATTAAAATCACAAATTCAGTTGTAAGTAACAACTATATAGGTAGATTTTGTATTTATTACATGAAATATAAATCATTAATATTAAAAATGTATTTTGTTACACAGTAATTATTTTCTAACTTGCTTAGCCATATATAACATAATACACACTATCTTTTGTTGTGTACTGGATAAACCAATAAGCAAAACATTTTTAAACACATTTTTTAGATATTTTATGATTATTTTTATACTTTTTTTGTACAAGATATATAAGGATATGAGGAGGTGATAAAACACACCAGTTAGCACAAATGTATGAATAGTTTTCGTTTTTGATCATTTTTATTATAGACAGTATTAACTTTTTTCTTGACTGTAATCCATATATAACATGCAAACATTAGAAATTAGAAGAATTTTGGAAATGAAGTATAGAAACGCACAATAAAAAGATTAGTATCAAGATATCTGTCTTTTAATTCCATAGCACTTTTTACATACATACATACATATCATCACGCCGGGTCCCTTGCGGGGTAGGCAGAGAGCACCGAGTGCCAAATAGCACTTTTTAATATATATAAATAAAAATTATTAACTAACACTTTGGTTTTGTTTAAATGTACAGTTCCTAATAACAGTACATAATCAAAGCCACACCATATCATCACCTAGTAAAGTAAATGGAATTTTATAAAAGTTGGTAAAAGATCGCACTTCAGCATAATGTGAGTCATTATCTGTGTATACTATATGTATTCTGTAGTTTAGATGTCCTTGTGTTGGATTTTCACAGCAAGCATCCATATTCTCTATTTGGTCCTTGGTAGAACTAAAATACTCCGGTCTTGTATATAATATGGCAACTTTATAATCCTTAAGAACATTCTGGATTAATCCTAGCAAATTTTTAATATACACATCCATCCTCATTACTTTAAAACATTGTTCAGACCAATAAAATGCTGTTAAAGTGTCAAATATAACTAATGAAATGTTTGGTTGGCTTATTAATAAACTATCAAGATTATGTACAGTAGCGTGTAACTGTGTTACATTAAAAACGTCGAAAATAAATAAATTACTTAGAGTTTTTTGGAGAATATCGTCAAATGATGAAAAATCGTTCATTCGAGTTTGAATTTTTTTCTTTACATGCTTTAACAAATTATTTAAATTTAGTTTTCCATCAGTGTTAACGATAATAATACCAGATTCTTTTCCACCGAATTCTCGCGGTACTAAGGACTCCGAAATAACGTCAGATAATATGCATGATACATCATCATCACTGTAGATTTCGATTGTGTGTCCCAGTTTCAGACCGGATTTAAATAATTTCGGATAAAAATTTTCAAGGTCTGGCTTTCTTGTTAATCTCGCTAACATTTGCATTCCAGATTCCGCTTTAAATGTCGTGGCCATCATGCATAGCTCTGTAATTAATTATGTACCATTAATGTGAGAGCAATTATCAATTTTTTTACACCAAATGTAATTGTACAACACAGGTATATGTAATAAGTTATTATTACCATTACAATCATAATTTTTTCTGCAAAAAATATTATATAGTTGAACACCTTATTCTTAATTTCAAATGGTAAATTTCTTGACAAATTTGTTACTTCCACTGCGACAGAATTTATTTATTTCGTGGAATAACTTAACGTGTCCTGGTATACTTATTGTCTGTGGCTGTAGTTTAAGTTTATATGATTTTACTTAATACAATTTGGAACCAGAATGTTTAAATCAGTTGCAATTAAATTGAATCGGCATGAGCGCAGCGCAAACGTCGAGTCGAGCTTTCAAATCAATCAAACTTTCATGAATTCATGTTGTTACTCAAGGCCGAATTTGTCATATTGATATTGACGTACGGTCCACTTACATATTGTAACGTTTACTGTCGTGAATTAAAAAGTAGATTGATTATATCTTGATATATCTGAATATTTTAATTTGAAACGTTTAATTTTTGTTTAGCAAAAGTACCTCATTATATGATTTTAGCCTCAACCATTTCACGTACCGCTGATGTTTTATGTAAACTGTATTTCATTTAAATTATAACCAGCACGACACCTATCCCTATGACGATGTTGTAGTAAGGTCTATGAACGATATTTTGTATTAGTGGAACAGAAACCAGCTGGTATTGGTTGGTGATGACTGACTCTGACTGCTAATAGTGCTATTACACAAGACGAAAGTACGAGACAGGTGGTTAGCGATGTATGATGTGAAATACATAAATTGTGTGGCAAATTTTCTTTAAAATATTATGAAATATTGATTAGTTCTATGTAACAAAATAAAAATAAGCGACTTGTATTACTCGACGGTGGCAAGGCCGGAATAATTAACAATAAATCAGTAGCTACTAATAATTAACCATGAAACATTTGAAATTTCAGTATAGTTTAACTGTTTTGTTAGTGTTACATTGTTTCAATTACGCTTTTTGTGAACTTATAACTGCGTCTCTGTTGGGTACGGCGTTTGTGGCTAGCGGTTGGTTTGGCTGGGACATTATTAAATCAAACACAATGTGCCGATATATGGAGTGCTGTGATGAAAAATATGTGCCATACGATTTAGGGAGTAAGTAATTTAAAAAATACAGCTTAATTGAGTAGCTCCTCCTTTTTGAAGTCGGTTAAAAAAGATATATTTTAGTGTCTATCCAAGCACTTTAAAATGTTTAAGTTCTTGGTCCCATAGAAGTAAGACAAAATGGAAGAGATCCACACATTACTATCCTTCCACGCTATATGAATTAAAATATTATTTCAAGTTTCTCGGTTCTATTACAAACAGCGGTAATATATAATAAATGTTGTTGTTACAGAACTGAAAGAATCTCTTTCACAAAAGATGTTCGGCCAACCTTTAGTTAATGAACTAATAAATATATTAAGTGCTCATAAAGAGGCAATCTATAATAAAACAAACAAAAATAGAAAAGCTCTTGTTATAAGTTTGCATGGGTGGTCAGGGGTGGGTAAGAACTATGCAACAACTATGATAGCCAATGCTCTCTACAAGAATGGCATGCAAAGTGGTTATGTTAAACTTTATATGGGGAGAAAGGATTTTGACTGTACCGATATACAAGAAACGAAAGTGAGTAAATAACATTTGAACCAAATTTATAATAAATTTTATCATAAAACTTTTGGTCCAATATAAATGCTTTGGACGAAGAAAAAAATTAATCAAAGTAACGAAAATACACAGATGAGAATTTGCTGACATTTATTACTCTTTTTTTTTGTAATTATGTTACATTATGTAGATCACAAATCCCTATTGAGCATAAGAATATTGGCCTCCGATCTGAATTATCAGACTAATTAAACAAAGTTATGAATTATACAAGGAGGACTTCGTTAAAGCAGAGAAAGACGAATTTAGTGTCATTAATAGCCATGAATATATTTTAAATGTATTTGTTTGTATTCTGCATCTAGATAAAAATGTAAAAAATGTAAAAAGGTAAACAGTAACCTTAAATTCTCGTTTTAGATACCTATATTTTTTCCATAGACATATAAACTTTAGAATAAGCTACACAAACCTACCTTGTAACTTAACCTTCTTTCTAAATTATTCGGAAGATGTCATAATATATAGGATTAAAAAAAGTGTTAAAGAAGGCGCTTGAGACAATGTTATTGTATGTTCGTTTCCATTAACACATTTCATAAACATCTCTGCACTTAGAACAGTACGTCGACAAGAACCAAAACCTATTGATCTTCTCTTAGTTTCAATTCCCTCACTACAGTCAACAATGTACCTACCTTATTAAATTCACATTCTATTAAGTATCTTAACCATATTATATAATTATATTTAATAGCATTTGTTGAATAATAAATAACCCTTCATTTTGTTTCCAGAAGCTATTAATAAAAACAGTGAATGAAATAGTGAAGAAATGTTCAACATCTCTGATTATATTTGATGAGATTCATGAGATGTGTCCTCTAATACTGGATGCCATTAAACCTATGCTCGATCATCACCATGCTGTTGATGGTGTTGATTACAGGTAACAATGTAACTTCACAGCTGTAATCCCCGATGAAGTAGTTACTTAGAACGTAATACACTTTCACATTTCAATGGTTATGTTTACATCCCATCATTGAATAAGTGGTGAGCCTATCATTATACACCAGGTACAAATTAAAACTATGAGCCACTACTGGAAGTTTTAACTACAAATTCTAAGTAAGAAAAATCCAATTGTACCCCACCTGGAATCTGAACTCGGGTTAGTCTTGCTTGCAACCTCTCAAGCAACAAGGCAGTTAATAATAAAAATAGTGATGTTTATTATAAGTATGGCATTTATTTTTCAGAAATGCAATTTTTATCTTCATCTCAAATATTGGAGGTCCAGAAATTTCATCCAAACTTATAGAACTATATAGTCAGGGTGTAAAACGGAGTGATGTAGAGTTCCACAACTTCGAGCCGGTTATCAGAAGAACATCATATTACACAGGTACATGTCTGTTACATAAGAATGAATTGTTGATTTTTTGTGAGAGGATTAATACAATGACTCAGTCAAAGTTTGAGAATGATTTATGTATATGCACATGCTTTGAAATTTTAGGTGGTTTTGAGAAGTCATCTACAATTGCACAACATTTGATTGATCACTATATACCATTTCTACCATTGGAACAACACCATGTTGAGATGTGTGCACTATCAGAGTTCCGTGCCCATGGGGTTTATGTTCCCTCACAGGAAATGATGGAGTAAGTATTACTCTTTCTTTTTATATTGCCTTGAGATATTAGGGACATTATATAGTAAAACAATTAGAGATTGGTGTATTATTGCATCCAGTATCAGTAGTAATTTGGGATTAAAATTTGAAATATTTTAATTTTCAGAGATGCAATGTCTGTCATAACTTATGGACCAACAGAAGAACAACCAATATTTGCTAACAATGGTTGTAAACGATTTACTAAACACATTCCTTATGTTATACAAAAGTATAAAGCAAAAACTGAATTGTAATAAAATTTGAATGTTTTACTGTAAGTGATGTGATAATTTATTAATAAGCTTGAAGCAATGTTGTGGAGATTAATTTTCCAATTTTTAATGTACCTGAATGTTTTTAGTAGATTGGGTATTTTTATACCGGTTTTTGTTGCTTGAAATAATACAGGTACTCTGTTTAGCGGATTGTTGCTTTTTAAACAATTTCCCACAAATTATGATGTATTATTATTCCTTTTTGAAAGGAAGCATTGTGCACATTCAAGGTTTTAACCTTAATAGGTAACCTTTAAATTCAGTCTACAATGTGGATGATGATATTAGAAATTATGGTGATTATCAAAGGACAGCTTTTAATATTTGTAATTATAAATATTAACTAGACAGGATGTTACCCATTCTTTTAAGTTTTTTAAGTCCTTTAAATGATTACACAAATCCCAATTACTCAAAATAATTATTTCAATTGGGATTTTGTTACTAAAAAGCTTTTATCACATGCATTAATAAATTTATATAGTATTTATCTGTGTATTTTAAAAGTTCTCTCAATTTGTATAAATAAAACGTCTTGGTGTTTACTAAATGTTTTTTATGGTATAAATATTTAAGCTTAATAAATAATATGTATATATTATCATCACATTTAACATACAATCGAACACAAAATATATAGGTACATAATGAAACTTGCGTAACTTAATCACACATCATAAACTGTATTAGCATACACAAAAATGCAAAAAATTGTCTGGATAACTCATGTGCTCCGATAACCATTGCAGTGGTGTATCTGTAGGTATCACAATGCCGTGTGTCTTTAACTTGACTGAAACAAGAGTATTTTAAATGTTAAGACTTGTCGTTCTCAACATAAATGATAACACCACCCTATGTGTGCTGGAGGCTTTCATTTAAACAAGAATTTTCACAAAGGATGAAGATAAAATTCATATTACACACTAGATATATTTAAAAGAAAGTAATTTTTGCTAGAAAATAACATATAGTTTAGACAGTAGAAACACTTAACGTTTTAATGTGGATCAGGTGTAAACAGAAGCCTGCACCTACTTAACAAATTTAGAATAGAAATAGGAACACGTCTGTAAGTTAACAACCGCCAGTAACCTTATATTAAACTGAAATTATAATCTAACATAGATTAGTCATTATAATTGTATTTCTATATAATAAACAATTTGAAATCATATACATAATACAGAAATTGTAACTCAACATTAGACACACATTGTATATACACACATATTAATGTGCCATTCTGTATATACATGGGGGATTACAGGTGTGATGTTACAATTTTTACATATACATACATATATATCAGATATTTTTCGCATAGGTGTTGCCAGCAGCTATTAAACAATATTTAATTAGATTAGCAATAAGTATTTATAATATCTGTCTGTTTTTTGTTTTCAATACAATATGGCCATAAAAAAACAGTGAACTAAAAATGTACCCCCAGCTAATCTAGATAGATTATAATGCTAGATAGATATAGATATATTCTTTAATAAAAATAAAATGTTTTTATACCTTCAAGTTTATCTGGGTAGAGCTCTGATATAAGTTGTTGAAGAATCTTTCGACTTCCATCATTGTTTTTAGGGCTTACTAATCTCTGACTGCATACACCATCATCGGAATATATCCTAATTGGTATATGTTTAAATCCCTCACTATCTCCATGAGACTCCATTAATCTTCTGTTTATAGCCCAAAACTGATCAAATTTATCTGTTGACAAGATACAGAATGTAAAAGGGTGACAACAATCAAAGAACCTGTTTATAGAAACAATCAAAACTAGGAACAATACAAGTATACAAATCAAATTCTTAATGAGCCAACAAAAAGCTTATTGTGACAAACTTATTGCCTTTTGTAATATGTATTAATAAAGTAATGTACAATTGACTACTTGAATTATTGTAACTACTCAAAGTTTGGCTGTAGGCTTGCACTATTAAAGTGGAACATTAATAAAGATTCAGTTCATGTTGATGCTTGATTGTTTTTATTGTAACACAAGATACTCTACCATTTTGCAGCCCCAACCACAACTGGTTATGGTCTTTCTTTTGCATGGTGGACATAACTTGCCCCCGGTGTTTCAGTACATCAGCTTCTTTCACAGTGGACATGTAGTGAGCTTCTACAACATCCCTTGAATATATAAAATCACAGATAATAAAAGTCAAAATGTATATAAACACAAATTGTAACAAACATTTTATTCAATAATTCCAAATCTGTTTATTACAGTCTGTCATAATAGATACAGATTATAAAATAAAATGTATTACATAATTAATTTGTTAAACAATTTTATTAAATAAATCACTACACTGCATTTGTACCTAGTGCCTATGGCAACAGGCTCTCAACTTATTCTTTAGTGGGATGAAAATATAACCACTGAAAAGTAGGAGTATACTACACTCCTCTACCCACCTCTTCACACATTACAAGTGTAAAATTATGTTTTAATTGATCATGTTCATAAGTATAATTTACGATGTAATTCTTTAGATCATTGATATGTAAGTGGTGTACATTTATATAACGTAACATCACACCTGTTATCCCCGAAGAGGTAGGCAGAGGAGTGTAGAATACTCCCACAATTCACCAGTTACGTTTACATCCCACTATGGAATAGGTGGTGAGCCTATTGCCATGCACCGGGCACAGATCCAGACTCCGAGCCACTACTAGAAAATCTAAATTAGAAAAATTCTGTAGTACCCGACCCGGGAATCGAACCCAGGACCTCCTGATCGGCAGTCACACTTACAACCAACACGACCAACGAGGCAGTCAAAAAATAATATATAATATATCATAAAGGTTATTTATTATTCCATTATATTTTATATATATTTTTATGTTGCGTTGTTGCCAATTTCTTCTCGGTACTTACTAGTGTACTACGTGCATGTGCCGTACTGCATAAGTGCGTATATTTTCGCTTTGCGATTGTAAGGAATAGTTTATTTCAGATGAGTTCCGTATATGTGTCCGCCGTGTTGGCCAGGAGTGGAGATACTTTATCCAACTCCGTCCCGGGATACAGGATGTCGTAAGAGGCGACTAGACCCGGCGCTGGCAGATCGCGGTATGGCGCGGTTTGCCTAGACGCAGCTAAATGCCCTAGCCGCCTATAGGCAGAAGCGTAGGCAAGGCAAGAAGCTATGCTCTGCGATACCCCACATGCCCAGCGCGGGCATAATGGGCATAACCCTTAGGGCTGTCCTATGTCCTAGCAGTATAACAGTATAGTCCTAGTGATGATCGTGATGTATATCTATTGAATGGCCTATTACTTAAGAGCGAATCAATACATATCGGTCATAATTGTTTACAATATTTTACCGCAACCACCACAACCATAGTGTAATAAAATGTAGTACTTACAAGAAAACTTATAGGACAGTATGCGAATACAAAAATATACTTAAATTAGTGAGTATGTACTTACTGTTATTAATCTTATCATTACATTGTATATATGTATAACAATGAACTATTTTTGTCGGGTCCTTGTAACCTTTATTCTTCAATCTTTTATGATTTAATGGCGTATTGCCAGGGACTAGTTTAAATATTAAATTTGGAGTATACGATTAAATCAAATCTAATAAATACACTTAAAGTACAATTTATCCCTTAATAATATGCTTATAAATATTTTTTATTAATATTGTTCAAATTTAAATATACATTAGATTAAATTCTCTATTCAAATCTGACACGGAAACGTGTAAAATTTAGGCTTAAATATACATAACTTTCGTTCCGTCAAAACAATTGTTGACACGGATTTTTGGCGAACTTTTTTACAACAATATTCTTTTTACATATTATGTTTCGCGTATACAATCGCTTGTAAGCTCAAAGTCCAATCGCTTAGCCGCCCTGTAAATTCAACACTTATAATAAATATTACTAGTCGACATTGAAATAGAGTCTGGGCGTAGCGCGCGGCGTCATGCAGGCACGACGGAATTCAAACAATACACGAAATTCATCATATGTCATACGACAACATCACCATTCGATACACGATTTCAATTTAACATACTTTCGAATTTCCGTTTTTGTGTACGATGTGATTCCAAAAACTGCATTTATAATATTTTAATAATTCAAAAAGATGAATGTTATCAGCTAATAGACATGACGTCGGTTTATTATCGTCGGCGTGTTGATATTTAATTCGATATGTCACTATGTACAATATGAAAATAATATTTTTCATAAACGTCATACCAATGTACGATACCGGCGTCGTACTGAATAATGCGTGTCCACTTTTATAATGGCCTCCCGTGGTTCGTCCGTAGCGAGTCCTGGGAGTGGTTAATGGACTCCCGTGGGTCTACCATTGATTGGCAGAGCCCAGCCAATACGATTCTCGTGTATATTATTCCTTGGCACGACGCGTGTCAACATGGTAAATTATATCATGAGCGCTCTGATAGAATAGAATGGCGCAATCGTTCTAATATGTAAGGACTTTCGTTACAGTGAAGTAACGCTGTAGCATGCTGCGACAACGGCAACTTCGGACACGGAAGTAACATAATATATTGAAAGAGCCTCATCGAGGCTGGGCGTCGATTTGTATGACCGTCGGACTTAACGCAAACTTGTGTCGTACACCATACACACATATATACACTACAAAATTCGCACTGTGCCCTGCATAACGCGCTGTGACGTAACAACTCTATTGCCGAAACTTAACGAACTTTGTCCGTATACACTGCGCAATAACAATGAATATTTTAGTGTTAGTTACACACACACACACACGCACACACAAGTTTATACGAATACGCCGCACCAGCGCCACCACCGTCTCCACGTGCATAATTTTCACTGATTTTGTATTTTTGTTATTTAATCTGGCGGATTCTTGAGATCGAACGCAGCTAGTAGATCGTCATAGCCTTCTACGGCCAAATTTTCGGGTGCATTAATATCTACAAAAAGACAATTTGGAAAAAAAACCAATGTTATTCGTGTTAGTTACACACCAATTAGTTCTACTTATAACGAGAATAAAACAACTAATACTTTTAAGTAAGTTAGTAACTAATGCCTATTAAGTTAATCGTTAGATTATGGCCGAGATGATACATGCAAGCGTTAGTCAACAAAAATAAAACGGTATTAAAAAATCAATTGCAATAGGGCAATACAAATCTCGCTATGCAAATATATGTAATTGAATAGTATAATTAGGCTACTTTTTCTTATACAGCTATTTATGTAGAAATTAACGTCGTACGTTTGTAAGTACAATTTCAAAACGCAATAAATATTTTTAATAGCCCAATTATACTCTTCATGTACAAAGAGGTTTCTGCAATCTACGGGCACGTTTATAGAGTCGACCATTGGGTTGTTGTAATATAAAATATCGTAATTATGTAACAAGTATCTCTATAAATGCGCCCTAAGCATAGCGTACAGATTGTACTACTTCTAAGAAAAATACCTGCAACTGTCAAACTTTTTTATTAAACAAATTAGCGTGTCACCATTACCAAAGCTGAAATAAAACCCAGACCAGTACAATAAAGTTGATATAAACAATAATATATTTGATTCGCAAAAAAAAATTATTCTATTGAATATTTCCAAATGCGATTGAAAGATATTAAATTAAGAAAACATATAGAAAACTGTTGAAACTTGCGCTAGTCAATATTTTACCGAAATATACACACTTTATATATTACACTTTGCAATGGTTAAATTCTTTAAACCAATATCTTTAACTTACGTCAAAGTTATGGCCATATACTTATATATGGTCCTTATATGTTTTCTTTAGATTTTAGACTGCATATAAACAAAAGGTAGATGAAAATCTAGTGTAAGATGAGAATGAAATTTTTTCTTCTATCTACGGCCTATTATCCAGAAAAATGCTTGATAAACAATGTATTACAGACCTCATAACTGTTAGGATCAAACCTTTTTTAAAACATTATCGAAAAAAAACCGACTCGTAAATAAAATGACAGGGAATAATGAAAGTGTACATTAATGATCATTGTTGCATAACTATCATTAACATTCATGATGAATGTTTGTTCCATTACCAAACGTTTATTTTTTTATGCTAACGTCATTTCATGTAGTGTGTATTGACAAAACTTGTCGATCAATCATTCAAGTGTATATAATGATATGTCAATACGATTTAATTTATGATCGATTTGTTCCCAGTAGTTAGTGACCGTTACCGTGGATCCGGACGTTGTGGGTTGAATTCCCGACCAGGACATATATTCAAAATGCGAAAAGAACGGGTTTTAATACAAATAAAGAAAATCTTTAACGTACTTGAATAGTAAAAACTAGTTATAATTATATAATAATGTAGGCATGGGTATTGGAATCATCTGTATGTTAAGAAATTATCTAGAAACTAGAACAGAAGGTCTAACATCGTTTGTGATCACGTTTAGTAATTTAAAAATATTATCATTATCATATATCAGTGCACGTGCTCTCCGATAGTTTTAAACACAATATTATCGACAGTGACAGCCCTAGCTTTGCATCCCAACTTCCTCTGCAGGGAACACTGCCACCGTATCTTCGCGCCGCACAGGGAATGAATCTGGTATTTATAACCATCAAATTCCAGGACAGGCTTCCCGCGACGCGACCTCGTGAAGCACAGGCTGAACTCTGGAAAACCATTGACCTACAGTTAGTACACGATTACATGGCGTATATAGAGCGATATATAATAATACTTTACCTGATAAAAATAGTGGTAGATATCTAGCGGCACACTTAATCTACGCCAGCCCATTGTATGTATAAGTAATACGATTTAAGGCAAATATCCTAAAAAACAGGTTGACAAATGACATGTTACTATACAGCATATAGATGCGATATATATGATATATAGATATCATATCTATTTATCATATATATTTATCTCACAAAGTATAGATTGCGCTTCGGACTGCATGACTCAACAATTATTTTTGTAGGTATATATGTACGTAGGTACTTTTAGAACAAATTATTGTTATAAATAATATTTATTTCACTTTAATACATAATGTGTAATAGACCTTACTTTACTCACATATTCCCACATTTACATACATATGTATATACACCAGTTAATATATCACTAGATTAGACAATTTTCAATAATATGTACTATTAATATAGAGGGCGCCCATACCGGCCAGGCTTGAAGCGAGGTACCACACTAAGTGCAGCTGACGGGGGAAGTTACCCCTAAAAAAAGAAATGGGACGCAGAAAGGGTTAGTTTACTCATCTCCTGCCCCCCGAGCGGGGCCTCACGTCCTGCGGCCTGTGGGCGATGGATCGAGGGATTCGTTGCTCACACGCAAAAGCCGCGTGTAGACGCCATTCGGAGTGTGCTCAAATACTGTCTAGGAGAGGGAGCCTGTCCCAAAAGCTACGGCAGGGTGGTCGTGAAACTCGTGTGAACGAACCCATAATGCCAGAGTGGCACACCGTAGTGTGACATAACACAGCCAGCTCCTTCGAGCGGTTGGGTATCCATGCAGGATTTCTACCACGTAACGTAACATAAAAAAACGTAACATTACGTCTGTAATTACACCACGTAAAACAAAAAAAAATGTTAGGTAAGTTTGGTAAGGTTAGACGGGTTTGGGAATTTTGGGAAAGGTTAGGTGAAGTAACGTTAAATGAAGTGAAGTTAGCTGAAGTGAAGTTAGGTAGGGATTGCCCCTTATTAGTCCCCTTTTATCATTACATATTTTTTACAAAATTCTAACTACAAATAAGTACCATTTCGGATACAATACTTAACACACTATAATACTATGTATTTTAATACAATATCTGTGCATATTTTATATCAAATAATAGTGGGAAGTAAGAGATAAAAGTATAAACTTAAGAAATTTTTACCAACTTTTGGTTTTAAATACACATGTACCTATTACAGTTCTAAATAAATAATCAGTTTCAATTTAATGTACATGGTCTCCTTTTATGTAGATAATTTCATTGTCAATAGTTACTATAGTAACATTGCACCTTAGGCGACGCTGTTTGTCGCACATCCATCTAACTTTCAAGCCATTTTGCGAATGGAGAAGAAACTTGTACCGCCCCACTTCCAACGCGGGTTTACCGCGTTTGGATATTGTGACCCTCACTGAATCTGGAAATTTTGTCAATTGAGTATAGGTACAATGTTAGGTATGTTATATGCGAAGCGATTTCGCTTGCAGTTCACCTGATACCGCATCTTCAAGCATGTGGCATGGGTATATCCAACACAAGAGATGCTGTGATCACCAGAACTCCACGGCGAGAAAACCATCTGCGTATATTGATAATTCTCCCTTTGCCCCGACATTGAAGATAATCTTAGCGACTCGTGGTGAAGGTATTTAAAAAAGACCAAATTAATAAAAACAATTTTATTCTTTACAAAATATAACAGTTTCATAGGAATAGAAACAATTTAAATAGTAAAATATTCATCTATTTGCAGAAAACAAGATTGTTTATCTACCACCTACTTAAATGAAAACTAAAAAAATTACCATTCCTTTCTGCTGTATAGGAGTCAGAAAAGGATGACAATGAGGTTTTATTGACAATGTGCTCTTATCGTTCAGCCCAATCGGAACATTATAATTTGTATGAACGTCACCCCATTTCGAGTATTGTGCATTGTGCATCAATGCACTCGAAATATCAAATGTCAAGCGATAGTTAAGATCTTCGTTTGTTAAAAACCTTACGTTTTGAAGAATATCTAATGCACGTGTTCACCTGCCACCTTTATAATTTCATCGTCAACTGTAACTACTGTGACGTTACAACGTAATCTTCTCTTCCGCTCGCACGTCCACCTGAACATTCCATTGCGGACGGAATGCAGGTGGTACCTATTGTCGCCCATTTTAAGCGCTGGTCGCCCACGACTTGTTTTAATCATCGTATACACTGCAAAACCTATACATAAGGTTTGTTCAAATTTAGTCACAAAAATGACGATTTATCCAAGTTTAGCTTACACTGTATGCCAACCCCGCACACGGCCAGCTTAGCTGGACTGTGATCCTAAGGGTACTTTCAATTAAGACGCTTGTTGTCACACGCTTGCTGCTCAGTTGGTTCGTCACTCCCTTGGCCTTGCCGCAGGACAGCTGCAAGACGATAGCAGTACGACACCAAACGCCTAATTGAATACATCCCAACTTTTTTCGGTCTTAGGGCTGTCCCTTATTCAACAATGGATCGATAAAGCGGTTGTTCGTAACGATGACGAAGGTGATTATATATTTATACAGCGATAACGTAAGGACGATTGTAATGAGGAACTATCGTTCATGGTATACGGTTAGGAACATTTCGGAATCTGAAAGGATACTATGTTTTATTTGTCATAAGGTAGGACTGTTGTTACGCGAACATGCGAGGTTAGAACCACAGCTGTTAGTTCATTTTCCCGTTAATTTACCCAATGAATGATTCATATTACATTACGGTTAAAGTAAATAGTGTAGTCAGCATTTTCTGTACCATATACGAGTAGAAAAACTGTATGCAACAAAGATTCAACTATTCTATTGGGTAAAGGTTTAATTTGTGTATTTGATACACTTAAACCCCGAGGGTGGAAAAATCAAAATTACATTTGTTGGGTTTACGTATGCCAATAAACGTACAGAAATACATACATGTACTTTATTTTACCAAAAAATATTTAACTGCAGAGACATTTGTTAAGATGGCATCATAATATAAGCCACAAAAATGCACACAATGTTTTTAATGTTTTCAAAATTGATTGATGACTATTCGCAGTTGATTTTTCAATATCGAAAATCTTTACAAACCTACTTCGTCTACATAGAGACGAACTTTGCTCCTCTGTGTGTAGGTTGCTACAATCTGTTAAATGGTAATTCTTAAAATGAAGTACATTAAAGTATTACATTTCACTCACCCCTGAGTTTAATTACAATTACGTTAGGGCTCTTCAAGGGTACCTTTTACAGAGTAACACGTATGATGACCACAACGAAACGAAGACGCCCTAAAAGCGCAGCGGGGGGATAAAGTGAATGATTTTTTCCCCCTACGAGAAATAGGCATTACGTTATATTACTAATTTAGAAAGTTCAATACCTTTGTAGCTTAGTAGGAGCATTATTGCTCCTGAAGAGTAAAACTGCCTGTGAATACTCGTATGTCCGGATCAATTTTCCTTTGTGTGTTATAACCGGGACAGTGCGTAGATATACATATGTACATATTAACTTCAAACACAGAATATACCCACGAGTGCTACGTATGATATTGCAAACTGAACGAAATTTGATTTACTCCGCTTGCCATAATTGTATCACCCACATTGAACGTGGGGTCATAATACTGCTTAGCATTAAAATATTAAGTTACATTGTTGTATCTACTTGATACATGTATAGACAGTGTAATTGTTACAAAAGCAATGCCGGGAACAAATGTCTAAATTCATGAAGAACACATCTGTTAATAACATAGCAATAGCATGATTGTCTCGTTGGTTGCAAGAGCGACTGCTGATCGAGAGGTTCCAGATTCAAATTTCAGGTCGGGCACTGTTAGATTTTTCTTTCTTAGAATTTCTACTGTTTTGGAGTCTGGATATGTGCCCGGTTTATGGCAATAGGCTCATCATTTATTCCATAGTGGGACGGCAACGTGCCAGGAGGAACACGGGAGTGTGTAACAGTCCTCTGCCTTCGGAGATTACAAGAGAAATGAAATGTGGTCTTCAAGCTATACGAGTGGTCGATTTTTTTTATTTCATACAATTTTCTACATCAGCACAGTTTTTTTAAACCACGCCTAGAATACCCAATAAACAAGAGGTATTGCACGCAGATTCATTTATTATAATAACACGAAATAAAGATCAAAATCACACATATCTTAGAAGGATTTTTTGATTGGAACATCAGCAATATTTCCTTTTAATGTACACCACACTCAAATACATGGAGGACGTTAATGACATTATGGCCTAACATCCGACAATACCCACTATTATAAATAATTATTAATAGTGCCTAAATAATTACTATGATAGCCAGTAGAGGACTCATAGTAATATACCGGAGAACCAATATTGACTATTCAAATTACAGTTTGGTTTATTTGCCTTGCAACGCAAATAATAATTTTACGAACACCCCTATTTACTTCGAGACGGTCAACGAAATTCACAAAAAACTCTCTGGCAGGCCAAATTACTTTTGTATCTAACAATGACTATTTATGTCTATTGAATGAGTTAAAGGCAACAACTGCGGCGTTTCACGCACCCCCGTTGACTTAGACTTAGTTGTTCATTATATAATCAGCACTTCTAAATCCATTGTACAATTTAGGCCTCCCCTGAGAGGGTTATGTCCATAATTCGTAAGCTGGGTATGCGGGAGGGAGATCGCATAGCACGGCCTCTCGTATCGCCAGCGCTGCTGCTACAAGGGCTATAATACGGATTTATTATAGATATATGGTTAAAATTACTCCTATGACTCAGAATTTTCCGAGTTCGTTATCTTTTAATTAGGTGATTTTAATATGCATTTCTTTTCATAGTTGCACACGTGATGAAATAACGCTTGAAAACAGCCTAATAGCGTAACTAAAGTTACCAAAGACGTACGCTTGTTAACAATGGTTCTTCTATATTATATAATATATTTATACATACATATCCACACGCCAGGTCTCTTGCGGGGTAGGCAGATAATATATTTATAAAAGTTTAATATGTAATATTGTCTTTTAATAATATATGTATATTCAATGGAACTTGTTCCTAAATAGATAATGCTTCTTTTCTGTTATTTCGTAAAGTCGTACTATACTTGTATTCCAATGTATTGATTACGTTGTGACATAAAGGGATGCTAAGCTAAGCGATGTCTGAATAAGAATAAGTGTGTACAGTAAGTATAACTATATTTATGACTGTGTAAAATCATAATTTCGTTTACAATGTAGAATAATTATAAAAAGATACAATTTGAAATAGCTAAACAATAAAAGAAAATACATATTATATTTTAATCTTGACAATTATTTTTTATTTACCTACATAAATAAATTTGAAAATCTCGAGGCAACTCATCGACTCGGCTATCTGATACCGAACTATGCAGGATTAGCGCTTTAGTGGCGAAACATGTGATAAACATACGAATTTGTGTACACATTTTTCATAGATAATTTTTGATAAGTATCATAATCGTAATTGTAAAATCAGTACTGATACAAACGAACTCTCCAGATACACGTAACAAGTGTATCAATTGTCATCGATTTCATTTATTAGTCAATCAATCGGTCTCCTTACTTTCTGTTTGATTATACCACTTAGCAGGAGATTACGAACCTTATTCCGTCGACATAAGAACACGTCGAAAGCAACTATGTACAGTAATGTTCGAATTCGATCCCTACGCGACGGAGTCGTTAACTTGTTTCACGTCGAATATTTGAGTTTTATTTAGTACAGGACATTGCTACTTATTATACTACCGTTTGAAGTTGTGAGGGCAAAGGATATTACTGCATAAGTACTTACTTATAAGTAGTTTTTGATTCACTTTATGCATTTAAATTACCGAGTACAACCGTCAGTTGCAAGTTAAAGATCGTAAATTGTTATCATATATTTTAATCATTGACAAAATTAAGCTTCTTACAAACATTGGAAACGTAGCACCATCACACTTGTTATCCCCGAAGAGGCAGGCAGAGGAGTGTAGTACACTTCCATGTTTCACCAGTTGCGTTTACATCCCACTATGGAATAGGTGGTGAGCCTATTGCCATGCTCCGGGCACACATACAGACTCCAAGCCAGTAGAAGAAAATCTAAGTGCCCGACCTGGGATTTGATTCCAGGACCTCCCGTTCAGCAGTCACCCTTGCAACCAACACAACCAATGAGGCAGTCATTGAAAACATTTTGTTTAAAGGCAGTCACAAACAAAGAAACAGCTGAAGTGACTACTGCTGCCTATCAACATTTTTAAATGACCTAGAATAAAACTTGTAGGAAAGATCTCTCAACATACATACATTTTTCAATTATAAATTTTTTTTTCGTCTAGTTACTTATTGGTAATAGGACTGTAGAAACAGAACTTCTAGAATGCTTTAATCAGCAGCTGTCCTATTCAGAGTTTGTCACAAATGTGTAGTTACTGTGAAAACTAAGATAAGAGATTATTTTATAGAAACACCGGATTCATAGTTGATTTTTTATTTGGTTTACAAAGGTATATTTATCAATGTAAAATATGTTTATTTTCAATATTCGCAATATATTAATATTCTCACATAGAACATATGATTTATATTATATAAACATGCATAATAGAAATGCTTCTAGAATTTAACAAAACACAACACTAAATAATTTCAATTAGCGTCTTCTAAGAATTTTATCTGTACATAATTCATAAATTATCATGATTATCAGAAAAATAAAGAAATCTCTATTATTATATAGAGGACGAGAGCTATGTACACTTTGTCTTCTTTCTCATAATAATGGAACATACTTTGTGCTTTGCTCTGTCTAATGAGGGATGGAATAGGAAGGTGGGAGGTAGAAGTTTATAACAAACAAAATTATGATTATTTATGTTCACAGTTCACAATTCTCTTTTTATCATTGGTCATTAAAACATAAAAATATCTACTAGAGTAACATAACTTGACACATACAATTTGAACATATTTCTTTTCACATTAGAATTTATATTAATCTAATGATGTATATAAAATAAGTCAAAAAAATAATAATACAGGTCTTTTCACAACATACAGTGCCATTGGCAATCAAGGGAGCGTTCAAGTATTGTAACGCAATTTGGGCGGAGACGCGGTCTTGTGAAACATTGCGATGTGTTACATAGGCGGGAGGGTGGGATCGAACAACGCGTTATATAACATTGTTTTTTTTATTACTTAAAAAAAAATAGGGAATATAAATCTTCTAAGTTGGCAATCGGTAACCCTTTTCGTTTGTTTCGGGAAATCTCTCGATTGTATATAATTTTTTATTATATATTTGACATATTTTCGGTTTTATTTTAAACTTTATACTATTTTACATTTGTGACTTTTAGGTAAAAACAGTTATTTGGGGGTTACGTAACGTTCAGGGAGCGGAAGGGAGGGTACAGAAAAAAGTTACGGCGCGTTATAAAGGGGATAGGGAAGGTCAAGAATCTTCAAAAAGTGCATTATGTAATACTTGAACACTCCCCAGGATAATAGGAATATAAAATTTAACATTCCCCATTATAGTATACAAGTACATTAGAATACTATAAACTGACTAATATCAATTTAGGCACTTTATAAAATCATACCAATTATAGTATGTAACAATGTAGTTTATATAAACCTCAAACAGCCTCAGATATTACAGTTTCACTGCTAAAAGGGATATGTTAAAAATTTATTAAAAACATGAACACAAAATCCTAGTATAAGATTAGTAACATTAAAATAAATGGCAATATAATGGAATATTGTTTGATTTTCCTCTACGGTTTTAACTAAAAAATGCATTATTAAATGTTGGGTGCAACATATATATTAATAAGTAGAGGTTCACATTAATTCAAAGACAGCAAACATTATACCATACATTTCATCAAAATATGTAAATATTATAAAAAAGACAATCTGTACCTGTCCTTTCTAAAGACACACCAACACAGGAATACAAATAACAGTAGGTGAACATATAGGCATGAACAAAATCTGTTTAAAAACAATCTCATTTGACGCACTCATTATAATTAATGGACAGTGAAACTCAGTTTCAGAATACTTAGTTTAATAATCACAAATTAATTTATTGAGTACTTTTATCCGGTAGAGGTGGTAGGCTGTAAGACTTTCCATCCGGAGTCATCCAGCAAGTAGGTGGGTCATGGTTATGTCTTCCGATGCTCTCCGTCACTGTACCTGCATTGTTTATTCTAAGCTTGGCCGGACAACATCTACTGAAGAAATACCAGCAATACCATAGTTGACTCCCATAGGCCTTCTTATACATAAACCTGAATGTATGATTCTGATATATGAACAATTTTGAATTGCCTCTTGTGTTTATAAATATACCTGAAAAATTAAACACTTTTAAAATACAAATTCAAAAGTATATTATTCTTATGCTAGGTACTTTTCACCGAACTTATCATAGGAAAGAATAAAAAACAAAAAATATAAATATCATTTATTGAAACAGGACTTATTAACCTGAAAAGAGAAATAATAAATTACAATAATGCTCAAGTGAGTATAAAAATCTTTATAAATAACATCAGAACAATATTTATAACAGACAGTAGCGGTTACAATTCAATACAGTTATAGAACAATTTTTACGCTACAAATCGCACAAAATAAGCAATAAATATGACTTTTTGTATCTCACAGTAGGCTTATATTTATAAAAATCAACATATATTTTTATTACTGTTCAATAATTTCACAGAAACATTCCAGTTTTAAATTTGTAAACACATCGATGTTTTGCTATATGTTTCACACCACTGTAAACACTTTTTCATTAACAACACTAAGTTCGCGACAGATTTAGCCCTTACTATAAATAGCACTGTGCACGTCAGAATTTAAACCATTTAAGAATATAAAAAACCAATTAACTGATACGAACATGCAAAAGCAGAACCAATCGGGCGCTCCCTCTTTTCCTTCCTGCACGCTTTTCTATTATCTACACATGCCATACTCGACTATGACGTTAATGACATTTGCTGTCATTAATGACAATTGTTTGACTTTAAATTAGTCGCCATTTGTCTAACAAATGATAACAGTACGAAATTCCAAAATTGCTTAAAAGTTAAAGTGAAATAGTCACGAAAGTACTTGTTTCTGTATTATTTAAACAGAAACTACAAATATTATGTGTAGCAGAATAATTTTAGCATAACTGCTACAAAATATGTAATAAGCAATATTTTATGTCCAATTTGGTGTCACAAGTATATACATGAATTTTAGATTGAATATTACATTTATTGTAAACAATATGTTATTATTATTATTAAAAATATGTTATTCTTATTCGCTGTGTGATTTTTTTAGACTTATTTAATGTTAACTTTTTCATCATATACATAAGGCAACATTACTTTGCGTCATGCGTGCGTGTTTTGGTTGTTGTAAGGAAAGTGTATTGAGTACCTAATTCTTTTAATAATTTAGACATGATGTGTGAAAATATGTGTACGGTTTTGTGCCAAAAATGATTAATTCAGTGTAATAAGAGGTTTCTCTATACTATGTACATTAACATTCAAGATTCTTATTATTTTAGGTTATAATACTACACCGCTTACTACGTCAATCAACAATATCAGTTTGGTGTCCTTGTATCTCGTAATTGAATGTGTGACCTATTATAATCTTATTATTGTTCGAAATACATTCATAAAATAAACAAACTATTTTTTTTATATCCTCCATTCCTTAACTTATACACAAGACAAACTATAGGATCTATTAAATTAAAGGAGGGCAATTAGAGGCATCTGCAAATGTAATATTAATAAATCTGTGTTTTCAAGTGATCATATGCGATTTCGAAAAAACCATATTTTTTCTTAAAATAAACGAACATAGCTTTATTGATTGCAATAGTGCATTTTTTCACATTTGAACTTTTCATATCAATATGAGTTTCTGACAAAGCTTACATAAACATATGGTTCTTAAAAAGCTGGCTAATGTCTAATATGGTTCTGTAAAATTAAGTTTTACATGTTTTTAGTATTGTAATATGTCAACATCAGAAGTTATAAACTCAGCAAATCTCATATCTAATCAACATTAAGCATAAAATTATATTAAATGCCTATATGTTGGCTACATGTGGTCTACACATAATTGTAAACAAACTGTCTCAATTCATTTTATTATTGTCTATATGGTGCCTTGTATACAAAATATTGTGAACAATAGTTATACATTTCAAGAAATAAAACATATAATTTGATGTTGTTTTATTTACCCTTTGGACCTTTTTGTATTTGTAAAGCATTGTAACATATGATAATATTATTTTATTACTATTACTCACTGACAATTTTTCATTTTAGAGGCAAATTTCATACCAACACGGAAAGGAAGCACACTTTTAGTACATGATGGATATGCATTCCGATTAAAGAATAAGCTGGCATATGGCAAGAAGCAATGGTATTGCACATCAAGAACCAAAACTGGATGTCATGTTGATGTCACCACTGTTCTTCATCATTACAAAAACATTGTCAACAGGGTACGTAACTCTCACAATCACCCTCCACCTGGATTCTACCGTCGTAATGATGGTTCATTCAAAATTGTATAAATGAATCTGTGTAAACATACAATACCTCTAATTTGTCAAGGGATATTGTCATTAGTAAATATCTACAAGTCAATGTGTCATAATGTTATGATAATACTAAATTTGTGTAAAGTGCATTGGAATGAAAGCAACATTCTAAAAGATAAACTGATTCTCTTACATAAGCACTAACATGATCACAATCGGCGAATGATTTCTTACAGTATCTAGAGTGAATTAGTGCTAAATAGTAACTCCATTATCTGATTTAAATGGGTGGCTAAATAGTGATTTAGTTTGCATTATTAGTGGACATTTGTGTGGATATTAACCATTGTTTTCACTATTTTTGCTGAATTATCCTATCCTATCATTACACAATATTGTATAGATTAAAATTCTCATCTTAAATGTATGATGTTGATGCTATGTTGGAAGTATTTTATTTGCAATGTAATTATGTAGCAGTAAGATAAGAGCATATTTTTGTACTGATTTATTTAAACTTGTACCTTATAAGAAGACTGATTTTTTAATTTTCTACCTCAACGAGTACCTTTTGAAACTGATAAATGTTTTTTGGTGAATGTTTTTTATTTTAATCTTTTGACTTAAGTTTAGATTTAAAAGTTACTTTTATATAAGATAAACTGTTGAACTTTCCTATTGGTATTTGTGTTTCATTTAATATATTTCTTAATGTGACTAGAATATTTAATAAATTATGTAACAGCCTACTAATGTTCACTATTTATAAATAAAAAATGTATTGCATATTTTTATAGTGTTTACAATAAATGGTAAATAGATATTCAATTATTTATTGCATTAAATACAACATTTTAAAATACAAAATGCATTTAAATACATTTGTTAAAATATTATTGTACATTTAGGTAGTTTTAAGAAGATTCAACTAATTTTGCATTAATTTAATTATTGATTAATAAATTGAACTGATTAATCGAAGACTGCTTGATATTACAAGTGTTGGTTGCATGCGCTAAATTTAAGTACAATTTGATGGGGCTTTATTTTATTTCATCTTCACATTTGATTGAAGACTGATAACCAATACTTCCTTGCACATTAGCCTTTTATTTTTAAATTGGTTATTATGGTACTATTATATTTATAGGTAATGTATTTTTATAATAAAATTTAAATAGATACAAAATGTATTTTATAAAATGTATGTAGTGTTACAGTTTAATTATATTTAATAAATACTTGGTAAACTTGAACGTTTTAATTGTACGTAATTCACCTTACAAAAGAAATTTCAGTTATAAGAATATGCATTCAATATTTTTGGAAAGACCAGATGCAGACTAATTTCATCAATTATAGTATCAGATAACAAGATTAAAGTCCATACAGATAGATATTTGGCACTCGATTCTCTCTGCCTAACCTGTAAGGGACTTGGCGTGATTATATAATAATAATAATATTACGATATTAATTTGTTTTAATACAACAATTTACATAAAACGAACGAAGTTCTCACAACCTTGATGTAGTTACAGATTGCAAGGAATGTGTATAGAAAAACGTAGTGTGTTCAGCAATTGGGTAGGCTGTAAAGTGGACAAAACTCCACAAGACCTTCCGTGGTTCAGAGAGATCATTAATGAGTCGATCCTAATAGTTATTGTTCGGTAATAACAGATAATTCTCATCAGTGGCCTTAGAGGCAGATTAAACAAATTCCATGAATAGGTTGGCAAGTAAGGCATATTTCCACTGGTCTGCGGAGAGTGGTGTATTATTATTATTTAAAACTAACAATGTAAAGGCTACGAACTGATAGATATGCACAGAAATATAAAGAATGTTGAAAAAATTAAATTGTTTTATTCGAAATCAGTATGTATGAAAAAAATGATGGTTTTTAAAATTATTTTTGTTCCTATCCATTAACCCATCAATTTAGTATTTATTAGAATTTGAGAGCCATTAGAAACAACAAACACAACCATTACAGCTATAGAAATTGTCTGTATGGGACTAATTTCCATTTAAGTTAAATTCAAGTTGACTTCATTGAATTAATTATTATTTACAATCGAATAAAATCACTATGACTTGAAATTTGATATCTCCCAGGATGATGAGTGTGTTCTGTGCAAGAAGTTTTCATACTATAATCCTGGTCTAGTACCATGTAGGCTCTGCACCCATGTGCTCGGTGTGTAGAACAATCCCACCGCCACTGATTTGTCTTGGTGTAGAAATATCTCTTGCAGTATGTATATTTGTTGTATAAAATTAGATGGTTCCCTTTTCTCGATTTTATCAATGACACTGGAAATTTGGGTTAAAAAAAACTTATTTTTATTATTTAAAATATTTGCATTCATGCATTTGCATGTAAAACTTGTGGAATATGTGAAAAAAGGGTTCCCTACGTATTTTTTTTCATTTCTAAGTTTTTCTATTCCTAACAAGATATGATTTGTAATGAGGAATTGCCTACATAATTATGTTTATGACGTGAAATCATTACAACAATAAAAAAATATTATTTGTGCTCAAATTTTAATTAATATATTTTTATTTTATATATGTTTAATCAATATATTTAAGAACTTATACGACATTTCCATTTAACAAAAAGAACATTATAAAGACATTACATTAAAAAAACAAAGAGTAAATATTCTACTACTAGTCCACGGGTCTTTAACGTAAACGAAAAAAGTAAAATTACTTATTTCCTAAGAATTAAATATAGTGTAAACTCTTTATAACGAATTTCAAGGGATCGAGCATTTTCTTTCGTTATAAAGAGTTCGCTATACGGAGCGAAGAGAAAAAATAAACCAAATATAACCAATTACAATAATCTCCAATTTAATCAATACGTAAATTATTCTAAACACATATTTTGTTAACTTTCCCTGACGTTTTTTGCTGTGCCAATGTTTGATTTGTATTTTTTTAAATATCTTTTTTTAAGGTTAGTATCTGACACCAAAATTTATTACCGACAATGTAATCTAAGAATAATGGCACACATGTTATGTGTATTAACAATAACAAAAGCCAGATGCTGTTTATGACCACAAATATATTTCTTGGAAATTTCAGCAACTCAAAAGAATAGTTTTGTTTGCTGATTATAAAGACAATTGCACTGTTAAACAGTGTTGTTGATGTCTAAATATGAAAATATTTCTTTGTAATAGAGAATGACTGTTGCGTAATAAGGAATGAATATTAATTTATTGGTTCCATGTTAAACCAACCAAATGGAACTAAATTCTGCGTTATAGTTTTTCGTTATAACGAATGACGTTATAAGGAGTTTACACTGTATGATTATATAAAAAAACACCAAAAAAAACTGTCGAACCTTAATTACATAAACAATCTGCAATTATACACGATATATATATATATTTGCAATGTTTACAGTTTATTTACAATATTATATCATTTTACTGCCTGGATGTATTTATATTCCGGGCGAATTTTCTTAACGGTAATTAAAAAAATAGCATCTTGTGCTCACAAAAAAGGTTAATTCATAACCAGGAACTTTATATTGCTAAAGAAGCACATAAGGTGTAATTAATAAGAGGTAAACAAGTGAAAATGTAAAAATGCAGCATAATAAAACATTTTTTGAAATGTAAGCTCACGTTTCAACATTTTCTTAATACTACTAAATTAAACATACGTCTAGTTTTTGTATAGAACTCAATTAACATGAATTATACAAACATCTGCCCCAAACATTGACCGCTTAGCATAAGTTTGCGCAAATGCCCATTTATAATAATAGCGAAAAAAAAAGAAAACAAGAAGATTGCAAAAACAGATAACTTAAAATCGATATAGATAATATAGTTCGGAGAAAACCACTCGCATTTTATTTATAAACTGTGTCACGAATGAAAGATATCACGATATTAATCACAGGTGACACAGTTTAAAAAAAATCGTGCCAATTTCAAAGCTCGATTTTAAAAAAAATTATTCGTTATTGTGAACTTAAAATGAAATAATAAATGACTACATCCGACGAGAGCGTTGGAATCGGCACACGACAAAAATATGTACGTTTGAAAAAATATAACAGTAACCTTATTTGAATTTCACAATGGCGCTGGGAAATTCGGTGGAATCTTTACGGGTATTCTAAAATTGAAAGGTTGGATCGCTGGTAGGTGGCCATGGGATCCTGTGACCGCTAGAATGGTGTTATCGTCTTTGGTTATGAGGTAGGCCTTACAGTTCTTCACTTTAGAGCAATACCATCGCCAGCCATATTTTAATGGGTACGGATATTTTGAGTAAGTGTAGTTTTTGTACATAAGTAGCGTCCGTCCACGCTTAGACTTAACTTCGATAGCTGAAAGAAATTAATAATTTTACATATAGGTACAACAATAAAAATCATTGTATGCAAATTTCGACTAAAAAGTTTGGCAAAATATATTTTAATCTGCTTAGTCGCCTCATGCTTGAAGCGAGAAATCCATATTTGTTACATACTAATTACTTTATGGTGGTTCTATAATTAAGTAGCATCACGCCTGCAATCCCCGAAAACGTAAGCAGAAGAGGGTACTATATACCCACGTTTCACCAATTACGTTGTATAAGTATTCCCTATTTATAAAATGTATAATCAGTATATAGACTTCCACGTTGGTCGTGTTGGTTGCAAACGCGATTGCCGATCAGGAGGTCATTGGTTCGATCCCGGGTCGGACACTAGAGAATCTTTCTAATTTAGATTTTCTATCGTGGCCCGGAGTCCGGATTTGTGCCCGGTGTGTGGCAATAGGTTCATCACCTATGCCACAGTGGGACATAAACGTACGTGGTGAATCGCGGGTATCTACTACACTCCTCTGCCTAACTCTTCGGGGACAACAGGCTTGAAATTACGTTTACCTATAAACTGACACAAATAACAAAAAAATATGATAACCTTTTAGATATAACTAAAACGGATACCCCAACAAAACAAAAAGGATACCCCAATTAATTCACTTCAATGTTCGGTCAACGTGAATCATTAATGATCGAGTAATACGGACGAATATTTTATTTTGCCAATTATTAATTATATTTATCCTGGAAGTCTAATTTAAACCTGAGTGTCGGAAGAATCACGGGCGATAAGTCTATGTACTACTAAATTATATCAACAAAAACTACACTGAATCGGATTATTAGAAAGAAATAAAAAAAAATCATCGTATTGAAAGATAATCGTTTACTTATTTCAGAACTTGCATTTTAAATTGTTTAAGTACTTCCTTTGATTATAATTATTGTTTCAAATACATATTTCTTAAAGTAAGATTATGTATAAAAATACTAAATTGTAAGATTTGAAATACAGTTACAGTACAATTATGTAATTCACAACACAATCACAATATAATTTAGTCATGCGTAATATCATAGAAATGCATTGGGTGACGATGATGAATGTGTGATTTTAATTTAAATCTATTAAACCTTATTTTACCTTCTTTTATTGCTGTTGCGCTAGGTAACTATTCAAATTCAAATAGCTGACAAAACGTATAGAATTTAAACAAATCTGCCGGCCATCAAAAAAAGGAGGCACTTTTTTAAACGTCACTTCTAACGCTTGAAATTGACCTACGAATAATTGGTAACATAACATTAATACCTAATTCTAGTGTTATTCTACTTACATAATTTTACAACTGCCTCGTTGGTCGTGTTGGTTGTAAGTGCGATTGACGATCAGGAGATCCTGGGTTCGATTCCCGGGTTGGGCACTATAGAATTTTTCTAATTTAGATTTTCTAGTAGTGTCTCGGAGTCTGGA